>JACEGR010003602.1:0-101887 GCA_014170235.1 Listronotus bonariensis | reverse complement strand
GGTTTGGTTTTTGTCAAGATGCTCCTTAGAGTTGTTCCAGACCTAAAAACCGTTTTGATTCCATATTTTCTGGGTATTCTTCTTATCTTGCGATGTACCTTTAATATATGGAATCGTTAAGGTAAAAGAGATGTGTATCTAGCTCAGGTGGTTGTACTGTTGGTTCTACATTACATTTCTTAATGACTTTATTTATCGATTTTTGATATAGTCATTCTGAAGCCGGATCCGCCTTGATGTTCCCCAATTCAGCATTAAGTTGCTTGGTTTACTGCATATTGTGCTGGCTCTTTTGCATAATGTTTTAATTGTTTTAAGTTTGGTTGCTTCAGAATGGTTTGATTAGAAGTTTAGGTATTGTCTCGTGTGTATTTGTTTTCTTTATACAGAGGTGCTAACCAAAACCATTTTGTTTGTTGACGATAACACCTAGAAACAAACTTGAGTACGACCTAGTATTAAGGCTTTGGCACGGACATGGCAAAAAAACAATTCATATCATAACTACGCTCGAACTAGCCAGAATATTTTGCCGTCTCTTTTTAAATGAAGCTAGTAGATAAAAAAGACACAGACAAAACCTAATACACCCAGACTAAATCTGCGGCGCTTTTAAATTAACAATACATGGGCGTTATTTTGGCAATGCGTAGAAAGAGGCGGTCTATGGCAAGACAACTTTTGTTTGACAGAATCAGGTCACACAGCCGGTAGAAGATTATTTTAACTTTTGCCTAACATTTTTTTAACTTAAGCTTTGTAATTGAAGATATGTTCTGTAGTTCAGCGGAAACTTGTAGACCATTAGCCAAACGCATAAAAGAACCCAGATCATACATTAAAAACACAGAATTTCATAAATCAAAAATCTGCCAACACGCATTTGATAACAATCATAGAATAAACTGGGATGCTTCGAGCATTTTAGCAAAGGTAATTTGTTCTAAAAAACGCACAATCAAAGAAAGTGCGTATATATTATTAAATAAAGATAATCGTGTAGCATCAATTTAAGTTAATTTAAATGAAACTTGGTTGCCTTTGCTTGATACTGAAGTATCTTCAGGAAGACTAAAATTAACTAACTATTCATCTTTTTGTAATCCAAACAATAATATACACCAGCAACCAGTTATCTATGTCACTATGACATTATAACCAAACACACATATTTGACATTTAATGTCAAAGAGTTCTCAGAATATCATAAAAGAAAGATTAAAAAAATAAAATTTAAACCTTAATAATAGTTAATTTCTATATACCTGTGTCGCAAGAAATTCGAAAGAGCCGAGTTAAGATTGGTGCAAGTTCTGGAACCATTTTTTTTAAACGACTGCTGGTATGCCTTCCAGCCCAGACGATTTCTTGGTATAATGGAAGAAAGGATACGCTTAATGTGTTTAACCTTAAAAAATAATATCGGGCATTTTATGAGGAACCTGGGTAACCGCTGAAATTGGATGATTTAAGGGACGGTTGAATTGGCAGCAAATTGTTAAGCAAATATTTCTGCCTTTCCTTTAGCGGTAGAAATAATTTATTCTTCCAAAGTTAATGGTGGAAAGAACTGGTACTGGTTGGTTTTAAATATTCAATTATTAACGATACATATTTCCATGGGCAGAGAAGAACATAGTAAACGTTAAATTTCATTATTTATACATTTATGCAGTAGCGTTTTAATTGAATTTATTCTTGGCTAATCGCTACCTGCTAGTGCTCAATACACTAAAGCTCAATTGAAGGAATCGAGCTGGTACGATGTGTATAGGTACTAGAAAATGTCTTATATGGATGGATAAAAATACGTGTTTATTAATATTTTTTTCAATTACCAACATTTTCTAATTTAAAAAAAAAAACATTTTTAAACGGAACTACAATGTAACTAAATTATTTACATTTTCCATGTCAGGTCATTTCGGTAATTTATCTGGCTCCAGCTTGTCTAATGCAGAAATTAAATGAAAATACACAAAATTTTCAGTGGAAAATACTATTTAGTGGGATTTTCAGAATAACAAGCTTTAGGGTAATTAAAAACGCAAATTTCGCATGTTAAATATTGAAAAACAAAAAAATAAAAATAAAAATTTTAAATGAAGGTAATATTATGTTCTTTTTATAAATAGATTACACAGGATGTGTCTAAAAGATTTGTATTCTACCAACAATTCAAACTGTAAGTAATTTAATATTAAATATTTTATTTTTTTTAAAAGTATTAATAACTTTTATTATATTGTGTATGAGCAGAATAGTTCTTTATAATGTATAAAAGTTTTAATTTTCTTTAAATGTTAAATAAACTTTTAAATTTTATTCTGGAGAAAAGTCAAATGATATTTGTTTAAATTTAATCTCCCAGAAAACAAATAAAAGCATAATATATTATATTCTTGGTTACCGTAATTAGGTATCAAAGGTATGTTCCTTATTCATTTTTGCAAAAAACGTTGCCCAGGGAGGTGCGTTTCGGCGAACCAGGAAACAAGAAACGCTTGGTTCCACACTGCAAGAATATAAGAAAAAGAAATTGTACTAAGGAGATTAAGAAAAGGTTGACTAGATAGCCAAAAAGTAAGATGGCTGCAGGCCGAGGACGATTTTAAGGAAAACGTCGGCACCACCATGGTCTAAGTGATGGAAAATAACGAACACCACATAAATGGTAATAAACTTAACAGAAAGGAGGTGTGGGCTCCGAAGAAACCAACGTAGTTAGATTAGTGCGATCCTGCTTGTAGAAATGGAGAAAAACGCGTGGCCCCTCAGGCGCGTTATACTACTGGATTTGGATTTAAATAGTAAGTCAGACGATTTTTGTAAAGCTTTTGTTCTAAAAAAATATATTTTAATAAACTGTAAAACTTGTTTTTAAAGTTATTTTTAGTTAGTTAACCTCAATTTTTACTGAAAATCATAATCAATAGAAATTTTTTTGTTATACACTTTCAAGTACTTTTTGCTATTTAAAAATTTTATTTTTTAAAGTATTGATTTTGCAGTTATGAAACACCATGTAAATCCTACAAAATTTTTGTCATAACTTTTAGCATTTCAGATAAAGCAAACATTTTTATGAAAAATAACTTTTTTTCGATATAATTATTTTTCTGCAGGTATAGTCAAGTTCATCCGTGGACACACATTGTGATTTTATGGGGTAGTTTGATCACCGTGCTGAAAATATTCACAGTAAAGCTACTATCGTGCCGGGACTATCGGGAAAGAAAGTACTGTACTACAAAGAAAGCATTATAGCTATTTATGTATCAAGGGCGTTACTAGGACTATAATGCCCTGAAGGTCTAAATAGATTTCGACCTGATGGGCATTATAGTCCACGTAAAGCCCGTGGTGCATACAATGCTTTATGTTTTACCCAAAAAGAGTTTTTCAATGACTAATTACATTATTTATTCACAATATATAAAATAAGTTGCACCTGTACCTGTATACGTAAGTAGATAATGACTGGTGTTAAGTTTGACTTTGATGTTTCTATCAGTTAGTCAGTTAGCATTTTTTATTTAACGATTTGCTCAAAATGGAAGAAATTCCACAAAATATAAGAGAAAAGGCGATAAAAGCGACCGAAAATCTTTTGCCAGTTAAATCAAGGCAACAGTATGATCGGGAGTATGGCATATTTGTATTTGAAAGATACGAACGCAATTCTTCAAATAACCGAAACCGTTTTAATGGCATATTTTCAGGAACTGGTAAGTTATTGATTTTATTTTAATACATATGTTTGTATAAACTTGATCTTTATTGTGAGAGAAATAAAATTGGATAAGCAATAAAATTTCCATATTAGCATAGCATATAGCGGCATTATTATAATGCCGCTTATAAGCCCTAGGTGCGATGCAGGTATTATTGCTACCACTCACTTTTTCGTTATATACAACTCACAACGTGTCTTGAGTCAAAGCAAATTCTTTTAAGTTAAGACATCTTTTCTTTGTGTGTACAGACATAATTTTAGTATTAAACTAGGGTTACCTTTTACACATTTATGTTTTTGGTGGAATTAAAATTTAAAGTCTATGTTAAAAATAAAACCCTTAAAATATTAACAAGAAAAATGCATTTCGTCCCATGTGCGATGTAGTTGTATAAAAAGTGCCGTTTATTATGCGGGAAACCACTGCACTGTACAAATTAATGCGGCTCTAAGAGCGAAATTTTTAGAGCATAATATTTTTAGATGTATAATAAAAATTAACTGCCGGACATTACATATTTTAAATAAAATAGTCTCGGATGGCATGTTCAAAAAGAAAATATTTTTATTAAAAATTCTTTTTGGGAGCTTACAGCATCGTGATTACCTATTTTGCTTGTTTTCTTTTTAATGAAACATTACACAAAAGTCTCAAAAGGTTAAAGGTAAGCGTACCTACGTCGGCATCGGATGGACGGTACGGATCGGAAAAAATGGTTTTAATGAAAATAAATAAAGAAGTGCACCTATGAGCTTGCAATTTGCACAGGATTTAAAAAATTCCGGAAAAATGTAGCAACTTAAATTAAAATCCGGCCGATGCCGTTGCATATGTGCAATACAGGTCAGAAATTGAGTTATTTGACAAGAATTTTAATTTTCAAAATTGGTTGCTTCGGGAATTCTAGCCTAGGGCGCCTCAAACAGTTAATACGGCCCTGCAGGGTGTCCCACCGGGAACTACTACGATCGATTTCTCAAAAGTACGCTTCGGAAAATTTTGAAAATTAGGTAACATTATAAAGTCAGTGGGGACATACAACTTAAATATTTTGACAGCTCTACCACTTCCGGTTATACCGAAAGTTGATGTCAACTTCCTTATTTTAAAAGAACACCCTACATATTATTTATGTTTTAGATTTTGCGTAAAGTTTTAAACATAATTTATGTATAATGTTCTATACCTAAATCCAACCGTTTTTGACTTATTTTAAATTTTATGTCAAAAATGACGTTTGCAAGCCATTACGTAACCATCAATTCTTCTAAACAAAAGCCTTTAATATGAGTTGGGGTTGGTTTGCTTGTAAAAAGAACTTCTTTAGTAGACTATATCATATATTTTCACAATTAACATATACAGAGTGGCCAAAAATATTTGTTAAAAATTATTACGACAAAAATCTTAAAAGTCAATTTTTTCAAATTGAAACTCCTGTCTTTTATAACCCTATCCTATTAGGCATTAAAAATAAGTAAAGTAAAGGTAAGTTTGTACATGGATGCCTATTCCAAAAATTTATAGTTTTCAAAATATAAAAGATTTAATATTTATATATTCTAATAATAAATTTAAGTACAGGTAGGTACAGGGTAGTTGGCTGGGCCGACTAGAAGCGAAACTAAGCCGCACTTAAAAACATTCTTAGTATAGATAATATTTAATTGTTAATATTCCGAAAATTATAAATTTTGGAATAGACATCCTTTTACAAACTTTCTTATTTTTGATGCTTAATAGGATAAGGTTAAAAAGATAGGGGTTTCCATTAAAAAAATTGACTTTTAAGGCTTTTGTCGTTCTAGTTTTTAACAATTATTTTTGGCCAATCTGTATTTATTAATTGTCAAAATATTAATGCAGTCTACTAAAATGGCTTTTTCTTTACGAGAAAACCCAACCCCAACTCATATTAAAGGCATTTGTTTGGAAGAAATTAATGGTTATGTAAGGGCTTGCAAACGTCATTTTTGCCATAAAATTTAAAATAAGTCAAAAACGGTTGGACTTGGGTATAGAACATTATACATAAATAATATTAAGAGTTTTACGCAAAATCTAAAAATAAATAATATATAGGGTGTTCCACTTAAAATAATAAAGTTGACATCACCTTCCAGTATAACCGGAAGTGGTAGAGCTGTCAAAATATTTTAGTTGTATGTCTCCCACTGATTTTATATTGTAACCAAATTTTTAAAATTATCCAAAGCGTACTTTTGAGAAATCGATCGCAGCAATTCCCAGTGGGACACCCTGTATATAAGACACTTTATTTAGGGACTCGTGTAATACGAACCGTTGCCGTTGGTCCTGACAATATTAAAAGACACCTTATACAGTACTTGTCCAAACTCAGGACACTCCTACTAATTTTTGAATTGTTGGTTATTTTTTCAGGAAAATTTAAAGACTTTCAGTAAGACAACAGAAACCAAATTTTAGACAAGAAATAACAGATATAAATGTCAAACTGACAGCTGGGCTCCATGTTGAAAAAAATAATTTATTGAAAAGAGAGTCTTGTGACACATCATTTTAAAGCTCCTTACAAGTACTTTATAACCCTAGAATATAGAGTTAATACCTTTATGTTTTACCCATCTATTATTGATCTGTAATATCTTAGAAACGGAATATGTTATGGTAGCAATAATACCTGCTATCACACCTAGGGCATTATAAGCGGGCATTATGATAATGCCCGCTTATAATGCCCTAATGCGCTAATATGGAAATTTTATTGCTTATCCAATTTTATTTCTCTCATAATAAAGATCAAGTTTATACAAACATATGTATTAAAATAAAATCAATAACTTACCAGTTCCTGAAAATATGCCATTAAAACGGTTTCGGTTATTTGAAGAATTGCGTTCGCATCTTTCCAAATACCAAATATGCCATACTCCCGATCATACTGTTGCCTTGATTTAACTGGCAAAAGATTTTCGGTCGCTTTTATGGCCTTTTCTCTTATATTTTGTGGAATTTCTTCCATTTTGAGCAAATCGTTAAATAAAAATGCCAAGTGACTAACTGATAGAAACATCAAAGTCAAACTTAACACCAGTCATTATCTATTTACGTATACAGGTACAGGTGCAACTTATTTTTATATTGCGAATAAATAATGTAATTAGTCATTGAAAAACTCTTTTTGGTAAAACATAAAGCATTGTATGCACCACGGGCTTTAGTGGACTATAGTGCCCATCAGGTCGAAATCATAAATAGTTATTACCTACTACAAAATGGTGATACTTTGAAAACTATCTGAATACCTTATTTACATGGTCATATTTTCGAATATAATAAAGTTAGATACCTACATGTTAATATGGTATTTTCCTAAAGCCTCTTTAAGGATTTATTGAATGGTAATATTGGTAATAATATACAGTGTAGGACAAAAATATAGACTTTTTTAATGACGCACCCTGTATATTTAATCACCATTAAAATATCTGAAACTTTAAGAAAATATCACACTAAGTATATCTTACTTTATTAGTTTTGGAGATATGGCCATCCAAATCAGGTATTCAGGTAATTATTATAACTACCGCTATTTTGTGGTAGGTAACGTACTTTATATTCTTGAGTTATAAAGTACTATTCTAGAGTTTTAAAATTTATTTTTAACAAGACTTTATTTTCCATTTAATTTTTTTCAAAATAGCGCCCTCAACTCTTAGTTTGCCATTTATATCTATCATTTCTTGCCTTAAATTTGGTTTATCTTGTCTTACCAAAGTCCATAAATTTTCATTTAAAAATACCAAACAATTCAAATGTTGAAAGGGTTTTATTATTAGTACTATTTAACCCTTATTTTATATTTGGTGTTTGGCAACGACGTATGGACCCAGCGATTCATTCATAATTTTATGATAAACATTAAGCTAACAATCCTAATAGGCGAAAGGGGTGAGGCAAGCGAGATATGAAAATGGCGGACTTACTTTTTCACCTTGGTCGATAGTATGCACCCAACGACGTTGGTCTCTATTTACCTGTGAAAAGTGAGGTGCGGAAATGAATAGTCTACCCTTCTACAAACAAAGCACTGCCTACCCATATTGTCTTTAAAAACACTTTTTATTTACCAACAAACACCAGAAAATACACAAAAAAACGCATTATATGATCACCTTTGGCTTTCCAAATTGTCAAATGACAGAAACCAACAGAAATGACAAAGTAAAGGGGCGTCACCCACAAGCGTTTAGGAAAAGTTCATTCATGTTTTATTTACGACGGAGTAAAATCTCTGGGCGGCGTTGTCGGGATTAACAAATAATCACGTATTTTCAGAATTTTGCTTTTTTAAAAGATAATAACTTATAATATTTGAACATATATTTTTATAGGATATCTAAAAATGATAAAAATATATGTATTGTTCATTAAAAAAGTTATATACAAAATTCTTTAATATAGAGGCTTATCCAACAACTACTTGTGGTTAGTAAGTTTAGAGTGAAAAATTAAATTTGGCCAACCGCATTTTAGCGCTTTTAATGTGATGTATTGATGACAACAGCTCAAACGTAAACAAACCTGGTCCATAGGTCGTTGGTGTTTGGAGAAGTAAACTAATTTTTACCTAAACTTTTATTACTCAACCCAATAATTACCTTGAACTCAGGTTTCTTTTTATAAAAGCAAACTTAAGTTTAGAAACATTAACGAGATACTAAATTTGTTTTGTAGTCTAATGTTTAAAGTTTCTTCTTTATATAAAAATAACAACCCTTACAAAATTGCGGTAAAAGTTTTAAATTCAAGTCGTTAGACAAAATTGTTTTAAACATTAAGTTTTCCTACATTATAATAGGTTATTATTTTTTTATTGTTTAAACATTTTTTTCAGTGAAAAATTATAAAATGAAACTTCTAAATTGAAAGATATGTTTTATAGTTCGGCCGATTCATTTAATGGATGGTAGTTCTTTAGGTACACGCCAAAAAATTAAATTAATAGTATTAAAAATCAAAAAATTAAAACAAGTAAAACAATAACTAAAAATCGACGTTTTGGTGGCAAGACTGCCACCGTTGTCAAGATAAATTAAATAAAAATATTAAAAATAAAAATTAACTACTATCAAGCTTTAAATTTTAAAATTTTCATCTTTTTTATGATATTCTGAGAACTCTTTGACATTAAATGTCAAATATGTTTGTTTGGTTATAGTGTCATAGTGACATAGATAACTGGTTGCTGGTGTATTTATTGTTTGTATTTCAAAAAGGTGAATATTTAGTTAATTTTTAGTCTTCCTGAAGATACTTCAGTATTAAGCAAAGTCAACCAAGTGTTATTTAAATTAACTGAAACTGATGCTACACAATTATCTTTATTTAATAATATATACGCACTTTCTTTGATTTTGCGTTTTTTAGAACAAGTTTCCTTTGCTAAAATGCTCGAAGCATCCCAGTTTATTTTATGATTGTTATCAAGTGCGTGTTGGCAGATTTTTGATTTATGAACTGTGTTTTTAATGTATGATCTGTGTTCTTTTATGCGTTTGGCTAATGGTCTACAAGTTTCACCTATATAAAATTAATTGCATTCGCAAGGTATTTTATAAATAACAATTTTTGTATTTTCATTTAAGTTTGTTGGTTTTGTTTTTGTTAGTTGTGATCTGATATTGTTTTGTGTTTTAAAGATTGTGCGAATATTAAATTTATGTCCTATTCGTTGAATTTTATTTGGCGTGTACCCAAAGAATTACCATCCATTAAATATAACTTCTAAATGTCTGCGTACAAAAAGTTATTTAAAAAACGATATTGGGTTTTCTTTTAGAATAATATTTTGAATCTTTATGGGACTTAATATAAAAAAATATTGTATCTTTATACTTTTTTCCGAGATGTGTGAAAGTTACATGCAATTTTTAAACATTGTGCCAAAATCGAAAAGGTTACAGTCACGAAACCAGCATAGTCCGATACCAAAGACATGTGTTTAGCCTTATGGTTTCATGAATGTGACCCTTACGATTTTTAGCACAAAAATTGAATGCAAAGCAATGTGGCAAACTTGTCTAACAAAAAAGGGACGCATTTGCCCAGTCCGATGTCAAGAGTTTCGACTTTTGACAATGACAGGATGGGTTAAAGCATCGCTTCCATATATTCTTGGTAGACTCGTTAAAAGAAACCCTTTTATAAAGGCTTTTAAAAGGGTTCTTATCATAAAGTCTATTTTATTACTGGTCCAAGCACTACAACTGCTTATAAAATACGTATCACAGTACAATATAAAATAGAGGGTAAATTAGTGATATTAACGTGTTAAAATAGTTATTTTCCTAACAAGTGCGCAAAGTAACACTTTTCCGCACACGACTGCCGTTGCCCGAATGACGCGAAGCGGAGTTCTGGCAGTCAAGTGCAGAAAAGTCACTTTGCGCAAGCGTTAGGAACAAAATTTTTCCTACGAGCGTCAGATAATACCAATATTAAAGCAATGATTATTTTTAAATTATGTTTAATTTGAAAGAACTACTACAACATATTTATAAATGGGAATTATTGGTTAATAACATTTACAACAAAAGAACAGTTATTAGCATATTGTAAATTAATTGCAGAACCTGTAATTTAATTTAGCGGGTGGCTTATGGAAGCGCTTATTGTACGGCTTGATGAAGGTTGCCTTAGCTCAGAAGGGGAGTTGTTCATGGTCAATATTTTATTTGACATATCCTTATTTTTGTCGGATTTTTATTTAATTTTAAGAAAAGATACTATGAAGCCTTTTCATTAAAAATGCGTGTTTGTATTGTTCATTTGTGCAATTGCTTGTTCATATGTAAACGAAGAAAAAATCTGACATGTGTTAAAATCACCAAGATTACATGTTGTTGCTTGACTCATCATTTATTATTATTATACAGGGTAATTAAAAAAATGTTTTTTTTGTGTTTTAGTTGAAATATTGAAAATTACGAAGTAGGTAACAAAAGAAAAAAGACAATAAACTAAAACTTGCAATGGCTTCGTATATTGCATGAAATAGCCTACAATTACTAAAATACATATAATTCTTGCTTACCAGTAAGATTTTAGATCAGTTTTACGGAAAAGTGCAACTTTGCGCACTCAAATGCGTGCGAAAAAGTAGACTTTTCCGGACGCTTTGGGCATTTCCACTTATAAGGGCTTATTTTCGACATTTTAAAACACAAGAGATGGGTCCACCTAACATCGTGTATTTACCCACAACTACCCTAAAATATATTTAATTTAAAATAATCTAATATAGAGTGACCGCCAACGAGTTGACCATATGCGGCAATTTTTTTATTTTTGAAATTATTTTTTTGGCTTATTACTTTTGCTTATCGGGGAAGACAATTTATAAAAATTAAATTAAAATATCAAAAAGTAAGGTTAGTAAGCTCGATAACTTAAAGAAGATATTTTAAAAACTTGTTTAGAATTTATTTTTAGGCCTATGTGCAAAATTTAAAATAAAAATTAATTTTTTTTTAAATAAAAAAATTGGTCAATCTACAAATCTTATTTTTGTTTTCTTAAAAATAAGTTTTCTTACTATAAGGTGACAAACCAATTTGATTTTTATGACTTCTGCATTTTTCTTTCACATTTAAAACAAAAAATTAAAAAGTGGGTTTTGGCAAGTACGTCAAGTAAAAACGATATTTTCATGTGATTTATAATTAAGAAAAATGTTTTAAATTAAAAATAACTTTCACATATGCAAATTTGTTTATTCAAAACAAGAAAAACTGCTTTTTCTTTGCATTAAAAGTAAAATTTTATATTTGTACATTAGTGTCATCTATTAATTTTTATACCAGGAGACAAAAAAATAACTTAGAATTATTTTACAAAATGTAAAAATTTAATATGTTATAAACTACTGCATAAAGTTATATTTTTACTACTTTCTTTTTGTAAATAATTAAGCTTGCAAACTTGAAAGTTATTTTTAATTTGTTTAGTAACCGTTTTTCATATAATTAAAAAAACAGGTACTTTTAAGCAAAAATTACATTTTTTTCAAATCTTTTTAATGAGTAATACAGTTTGATATATGTTGCCGGTGAGTTTTTGACCATGCAGTTTTTCTTATAAAGAATTACTTTTTTACGAAAATAAAAATCTCCGTTTATGGACAGTTAAATGAAGACACCATGCTTTTCTATTTCATTTGCCAGGGACTCCCTCCCTAGACCGGTTTCGCCTGCCTCACAGGACTGATCAGTGGGGCTGTACCGGGTTCATGGCGAATGACATAGAGAACAAGAGTCTAGCGGTGTACTTAACAGTGATTTTTTGATATCGGTAATCGCTGCTACTGCTATCTAAAAGTAGCTGCTACTGAAAACTGTGATATTATCACTCTTTACGGAAACATGCTAATTTTTTTATAAATAAAGTCATAGTTAACCTTGTTAAAATTAAATGAGGAAAAAATATATCATTTTTAAATACATTCTGTCATTTAATATACATATAATTTAATTACTGATTTGCATTAGCTTATAAGTAAATGTATATAAAAAAAAACGGATATTACACGAAGTATATCCAATATCTTATTTTTTTATAAACATTTATAGCTTTAATCATATTTTCTTGGCAACCCATTCGCGATAGATTTATTAACAAATCAAATTGATAAAAAAATAGTTTTCACCCGGTAAGCAAGCCAATTCGCATCCCGTTTCACTAACGTAAACATGCATAATCACCATAAACATAAATGAAAGAGGTTAGAATCACTGAATCTCAATCACAATCACCGTCCGCGATCGCAGTCGCCGTTTAATGTTGTGGTTACGGGCAGCGCCACCTCTGCGAACTGCAAATATTAAAGAGTAATTTTTTCACTGCGATCGCCAGGCGCAAGTAGCAGCTACCAAAATGATTTTTAAATAACCGGTGATTGGGAGCAGCGACTGCGATCGCAGTCACACCTTTACAAGAGTCTTCTTAAATGGCCAACCATCGTTGAGCTACGGTAGGACATAAATCCCACTGCCGATACAGCACTAAAATTTTATTCAGTTACGTCTGCATTTTCAAAGTTTTATACCGGAGTTGGCAAAGTAATTAAATAACTTTTTTTAATAAAGTTATTTAAAAAAAAATGTATACCCATAAGGCCAATTTACGTAAACATACTGTATAATTAATTTAATTAATAATTTTTATTATGTTGTAAGATTTATCTGATATCTGATATTGTAAAGAGCCTATGTAATTTTTAAAGAAATAAATAATAGTTAGGTAATAAAAAAGATAATTTAAACACCCATAAATCACGGGATTTTCGAGACAACCAATTAATTCTAGAATATACTGCGTATAAGGATTATGTAAACCAATAAATAAACCTAAAAAATACTCAAATATATATTTTCCCACGACCGTTAAAAAAATGCTGTTTTTTAACCGTTGACATGAAGTTAAAGTACTCCATTCTAGTACACTACATAAAGTGTTAAAAAAGTTACTTTTTTAACACTTCGAACCTTTCTTTGACACTTTAAACTAGTGTTTTGTTTCAATGCCTTCCACAATAAACTTAAATATCAATTAATGCAATGTATCAGTAAATGCGACTTCAACTGAACCAAACGGTAAAGTTACCTTTAATTTCGTCATTATTAGAAATACTGAATTTGGTGACTAAGAAATTCAAAAGAGAATTTATACCGTTATTTTAGTCTTATTTCTACAAAAAGTAAGTACATACCTTTTTTTAAATTAAATACTAAATTTGTAGTTATAAAAGGGTTATTGTTTCTTAAAAAATAAGAAGGCTATGATTTTTTGTTGCGATATAATGGCTGTGCTGCAAAAAATAAAACTAATAAGTTAAGATAAGTAAAACATGTATAATATGGTATTTTGGAAATTTTTTATACGGTCGTGGAAAAAATGTAGTATGTAGCACATGCATAAAGTGTCTTTTTACTCATGGAATTGCCGCACTCGCCTAACGACTCGTGCTGTCAAACTTCCCATTCGTAAAAAAGTATAACTTTATACACTTGGTAAATAAATTACTAAAATATATTTTTAAATTTTAACTAGGTAGCAGATATTTTTGGTGATGGTAAAATGTATTTTTAAATTTAAAAAGATTTTATAAGGTTTTTAATAGCTTAGAAGCTTCACGCAATAATAAAGTTAATGTTTTTACCTAAAAAACAAAATGTTTTTATTCCTAAAACCATTTTTAATTTCGCAAAAAATATATTAAAAACTAATGGAACAAAAATTTCTATTTAAAAAAAAGCAAAGTAAAGTGTAAATGTAGCACATAAATAAAATGAAAATACAAATACCAATATTTCGTATTGCTGAAATCAAATTTTACAAAAAAAAAGCATCGTTGTTACTTGTTCATTTAGGCAAAAACCGTACATCAAATAAAAAAAAATCCAAAAATAAAATTTGTTTTAAACTAAATGGTAGTTTATATTATGAAAAAATGCAGTAGCGTACCATTTTTTTTTAGAAAAATATTTACTCTAAACCCCTTATGGGCAACGTTTGTAATTTTTTTCTTGTGTACAAAAAAATATCTGATGTATAGGAGACATCCCCCAAATTATTTTAAAATATGTAATTTTAACTTAAAGTTTGTCGATGGAGTTTTTTTCGCCTTTTCGGGTCTTTCACCTAGGCCGACCACCGCTCCCTAAGTGATGCGCTGCAGCCCTAGGGGCTTATTATGCCTGAACCCTACTCCTTCTCATTTACACACCATTTATCCCATAACTGGGATGGTTGCTGCTCGGTCCGTCCGCTGACCCCCAAGCATCGAGTGCCTGGTCGGCGTTCTCCCATCCAAGTCAACACCGCGCACCATATTGCTTAACTCCGGTTATTGTCTCTGTCGACCTCACCGGCGCAGTAACGAGCACTGCTGTATAAAGAGTTACTGGACACCACGAATACCTATCGGTTTAGATTCTAGAAGGGAAATTTACAGTTGTTCGATTTAAATTAACGACGTATGGACCCAGAGATTCATTCATAATTTTTTGATGAACATTAAGCCAATAATCCTAATAGACAAAGGGGGCGAGGCAAGCGAAAAATGAAAAGGTCGATAGTATGCACCCAACGACGTTGGTCTCTATTTACCTGTGAAAAGTGAGGTGCGGAAATGAATAGTCTACACTTCTACAAACAAAGCACTGCCTACCCATATTGTCTTTAAAAGCACTTTCTAATCATTAACAAACACCAGAAAATACACAAAAACGCATTATAAGCTTTATTTCATCACTTTTGGCTTTCCAAATTGTCAAATGACAGAAACCAACGGAAATGACAAAGCAAAGGGGGCGTCACCCACAAGCGTTTAGGAAAAGTTCATTCATGTTTTATTTACGATGAAGTAAAAATCCCTGGGCGGCGTTGCCGGGATTAACAAATAATCACGTATTTTCAGAATTTTGCTTCTTTTAAAAAGATAATAACTTATAATATTTGAACATATATTTTTATAGGATATCTAAAAATGATAAAAATATATCTTTTGTTCATTAAAATAGATATATTACAAAATTCTTTAATATAGAGGCTTATCCAACAACTACTTGTGGTTAGTAAGTTTAGAGTGGAAAAATTAAATTTGGCAAACCGCATTTTAGCGCTTTTACTGTGATGTACTGATGACAACAGCTCAAACGTAAACAAACCTGGTCCATACGTCGTTGATTTAAATTAACTCACTAATCTTACTCAACCAAAATCAAAAGGTGGAAATGGGTCTTTTAGCAACAAGGTTACAACTTAACGATGTCATAATTTTTAATATCATGCAAATTTCTGGTTATATTAGTTAAAGAAAATAAAGATGAACAAGCCAGCCCGAACTAAAATGGAAAATTGCACGAAGAGTACATTAAAGTTGAGAAATGATATTATGGTAAAAGCATTGTTCTACCACACCAAGTACTTGTTAATTGTAATCAAATCAGAAAAAGTAAACTATCCATGTAGTCCCATTGGAACAAAGTCATGATCCAAAGGTAAATTTTTTGGAAATTCAGGAAAAAACCTTAGATTTTGCTTGTTTGCTTGTGTGGGTTTATGGCTTTGCTGCAAGGCAATCGCCACACCTTAAGCCGCGTACAGATCTGCACACTCATGCTCTACACACACGCATGTGTGCTCAAGCCGTGCGCGCTCAGATCATTCGTCGGAAATTTTTATTGCTACGTATTTTTCATACTGGTCAATAAGCGCCAGGCAATCTTCATTGGACCACTCCGTTTTAATCAATAAACAGAAACTTTCACTATAAAAATCCCGAGAATACAACAACAGACGATTGTTTCTGTCCAAACTGAGCGCGAACGCATACGCATGTTTCGTTGAAGCGTTCGAAAAACCGACACTAGGATGGCGCGCGACGTGCGCGCTCAAGTCATTTGCGAGAAGCAACGCATGCGGCGAGAAGCCACGAGAGCGACGTCCAATTTGCACACGTATGTGTATGTGTTTTCGCTCAACGTATGCGTGTGCAGATCTGTACGCGGCTTTAGATTTTAAAGACACGTAGGGTAGACCGAGGCGAATCGGATCAGTGGGTGAGTCGGATCAAATTAAGAATACCGTTAATATTTTTAAAACGCGTTTGAATGGAATGTCTGGATTAAAAATTAAAGGTTTTTCTACAAAACAAAAAGACTGGCATTGTATTCATTGGGCAAAAAATTTATTAAACCACAATCAGAGGATTGGATTTAGTATGTGGCATGCGAAGATTGGTGCCACGAAAAATGTGCTGATATGGGATGTGTTGTGTGTTATGTGTTATAAATTAAAGTTAATGTCAATATTTATTATCTAAATATTTTTAGTGCTTTCAAAAAAGACTTAATAGAAATATGTTGTGTATGATCCCATTCGTCCCGAGAATTGGGGCGAATCGGATATTTCTATTCGTTATGTTTTTAACACGCTTTTATTAACTTGGGTTGTCACTATCTATCTATGTAACGGAATCTTTGAGCCTAATTTTTACCAACTTCCAGCGATTCAATTTTTTGAAACTTTGCACACGTATCAAGGACCGATGACAATGCAATAATTTAAAAACAGTATCCCGTTAAGCTCCAGCATTTTCCAGGAAAACCGGAAAAGTGAAAAATCGTACGTTCTGGCGGAGGCGCCAGATTAGACAATTGAATAATCGAACTTGACAACATTTGCCGACGGGTTGGGGACCGGGATAAGGTTGCAACACCTTAGTTAAACAAGCGTGCGTCCACCCATAGGACGCAACCCCTCGGCAAACGACAGGAAGACCGTGGGGTTAACAAGAACCCCCGTTAAACGGGTACAAACCCCGTTACATACAGACCAACCTGAAACTTGTTCCGGAGTAGTTGCGTTATGAAACCCCATGCAACAGTGAAGCTTTAAATGAAATGATTAGATTACGAAATAGTTCGTGAAACATTTCAATATCACATGACCGCAGAAAACTAATTGATATATCGACTAAAAAATGAAAAATCAAGAATTGTGTGCAAAAAAAAGAAGGAGGAATACTGTGAACTGGTTAGTTCTGGTTAGTTTTCAATTTCTTTGAAACTTAGCACACGCATCAAGGACCGATGACAATGAGATTTTAGGACCGCCATCGCCAGGATAAATAAATTCCTTAATAATCGTTTTTAATTATGGCGAATGCGCAAGGGCAATTAATGCATAACTTGCTGCGTTTTTTTAATTGACTTTTTTCAATTTTATAATAAAAGGTGTAAAATACATAGAAATACGGAGTTCTAAAAGGTGAAAATTATGTGGCCACTTTAGCTTTAAATCAAGAATGCATGGCGAAGAAATTTCTAAGTGAATAAACTGGAGCATTTATTTTAAAAACTAATTGATATATCGAACTAAAAAATGAAAAATAAATAATAGTTTCTAACTTTTCCCTCATAGATATTTGCAAATAGAATAATTATAACATTTAATATATTAAGCACCCCACGCTTTTTACTCTGAAGTGACTGACAAACTCTTTGTAATGAAAAATTATTTTCTAATTTTTAGTTCGGTTGCATATAAAAGCGTGTTTTTTTAGTTTTTTAAACTATTATTTATTTGTTATTATTTTAAAGAATTTATAAGCAATTTAAGTTTTGAATCGTATATTGGATAGCTGTATAGCAGGGGTGGCCAACTTGTTTAGGCCCAAGATCGACTTTTTAGTGACGACACCCAGTGCGATCTACCAATTTCATATATCGGCGAAAAAAATTTTGAAGAGCAAAAAAGTCCCAACCTCATTTTTTTAAAACCACAATCATTCGTAACTACCTTTCTGCCCTTTCTCCGACCTTCCGCCATTAATTTTCTTTGCACCACCCGGTAGGCACGGCCCCGGTTGTAGGTATTTATATTTTGGACCTTGCTACGATCGACTCGACTTATAGTCGCGATCGACCAGTTGATCGCGATCGATCGGTCGGCCACCCCTGCTGTATAGTTACTGTATATTATTTTGTCAATAAAAGTTACATTTATTAGAATTTAGTATGATTCTTATATTCTCAAACAAAAATTAATCTGATTCGCCTCGGTCTACCCTATATATATTTTATTAACCGACTTTACTATTATACCACCAGTTAGGCTTTTTCAGTATTTAGAGATGCATAAGCATAAGTGCTTAGATCATATACCTACTAGAGGCAGCATTGCCGCCCTTTGTGAAAAATCTTACATTAGCGCAAACGGTGCTAGTAGTGTTTTTAGTGTATGTTTACAAAATAAATATTACTTATAATAATAATAAACTAAGAAAAAATAATATAAATAAAACAAATTTATCTAACTTAACTATTTGTAAGTTATTTGAAAGTTCTACAAATAAAGTCAATTTATAACATTATTAATGTGCATACCAAATGATATTGCCTAAAATTACAAGAACCTTTTATAGTTTACACATGTAATTAACCAAATTATTCTTTTAAACTTTTTAATTATTTATTATTTTTAGCTTTTAAGTAAGTTTTATGTCTATTTTTTTGAAGTTGGTTTCAGCGAAAAGGTTACAACTAAACGATTTCATAATTTTCAATGTCATGCAAATTTCTTGGTATATTAGTTAAAGAAAATAGAGGTGAACAAGCCAGCCAGAGCTAAAATGGAAAATTGCACGAGGAGTGCATTAAAGTTGAGAAATAATATTATGGTAAAAGCATCATTCCAACTTTGTTATTTCTGAATATAAAGTACGCGATGCGAGAGAAATATACGTTATCTTGAATGTTATTTTTAATGTAATGAGGTGTAAGTAGGTATAAATTTTTCGAGATCTAAAAATAGGTCACAATAACAAATATAAACCTTTAAGTTAATCGGTTATTTTTAGATGGGGTATTCTGCTAAAAGAACACAAAAAAAGATTTAAATTTACTTTTCCACAACCGTTAAAAAAATGCTGTTTTTTAAATCGTTAACATGAAGTTATAGTTATTTATTAGATAAGTGAGTTATATTACATATAAGTCACGCAAGAAAAGTTTAACTCCTCGAGCCCGAAGGGCGAGGGAGGTAATTTTCTTAAGTGACTTATATGTAATAACTCACGTGTCTAATACAAAATTTTATCCAACACTTTCGTATAAATCGTTTTTAATATCGAAAATAATTTGAAAACGTCATCCATTATTTGTTACTTTTCATTGTCAACACCAGCAACAAAATTTTGTATTTTTTGGAAAGCAAGCTTGTTTGGTTGTAATGCATTTTGTTGGTAACTACGGGTTTGTTTAGTAAACAACTTTGTAAACAAACATAAAAATGCTTTACGAAATGGAAAATTGTAAAGTTTCTGCGGAAATTTTGGAAGAAGCTGCGGTAGCGACATGCAGTTTAATTCCAGAGAAGTCAAAACTAACGTACAATAAAAAATTTGAAGATTTTGAAGCATGGAGGAAAAGGCGAGGAGTTGGTACTATAAATGAAGATGTTATTATGGCTTACTTTCTGTTTTTATCGAAAAAAGTTACTCCCTCATCAATGTGGACCAAGTATTCAATGATAAAAACGACCTTAAAAGTATATAAGAACGTGGATATAGGGAGGTATGGAAAAATTGTCGCTTATTTGAAGAGCAATTCAAGAAATTTTAAACCGAAAAAGGCAAAAATTCTGAAGAGGCAATACATCGAAAAATTTTTGGCTGAGGCACCTGACGACGAGCACTTAATGTCAAAGGTATGAATTTACTTTAGTTTCTGGTATTAAATATTTATCTGTTCGGATTTTTATAGGTTGCATTGATATTGGGAATCGCTGGTGCATGCCGTTGTGACGAACTAACTCGCTTAAGTATTGAAGATATAGTAGATAAAGGCCAGTACATATATGTTTCTATACCTGATACCAAGACCAACAAATCGAGAAGCTTTACAATTTAAAAAGAAGGATTTTTGGTAAATGTGCTTGAATTATTTAGAAAATATGTGTCCCTAAGGCCAGAGAACACGCCTCACAAAAGATTTTTTGTCAACTTTCAAAAGGCAAATGCACTAGGCAATGCGTGGAAATAAATAAAATTTCGAAAATTCCGAGAGTGGTCATAGCATGCGGCGTTCTTCAGCGACACTTCTAGTCAACGCTGGGGCCGATATCACCAACCTTAAACGCCATGGCGGGTGGAAGTCTTCTACCGTGGCAGAAGGATATTTAGAAGATTGCATCTCTAACAAGTTTGAGATTGCAAGACGAATACAGGGTGAAGAGCGCACCAAGGCAAGTACTAGTGCTAAAGGACTTCCTGAAGAACACTCCGCACAATGTAACGTTGTCCAAGATAAATCTAATATAACAATTACTGTTAATATAAACACGAATAAATTGTAGTATAATATATTAGTTGTTTTATGTTATTTTTTTAATTGTGAAATGTTGGAAGTAATAAAGAATTAGTATAAGTCACTAGTGAGTTAAAGGGTACTTTAGCTCACTAGTGACTTATAGTACACTTTATATCCTCAAAATCTGATCAATTATGTAGATATTATATGTAAGTGTTGGATAAAAGTATTTCATTCTAGTACACTACATAAAGTGTTAAAAAGTTACTTTTTTTTTACTCTTCGAAGCTTTTTTCACACTTTGAATTAGTGTTTTGTTACATAGCCCACTACAATAAACTTAAATATTAATTTATGCAATGTAACAGTAAAGGCGACATTAGCTGAACTAAACGGTCAAGTTACCTTTAATTTCGTCATTATTTCTTTTAGTTTATGTGTCACAAGTTTTAAAATTTGACAGTTTGCAAATAAATTTAATAGAAATTATTAAAAATTAATAGTAATAATGAATTTGAATGACTAAGAATTTTTTTCTATACCCATGGAATTTATCAAAAGTAAAAAAAATTGTATTAAACCTAACGATGGCATTTTAGTGCACTAGTACTTAAAAACATGTGCTCTGCTGACGTTTCAAGTACATTTGCATTAGTTATAAAATAAATTAAAACGGATGTACTAATGACATTTCGAGTTAAGTGCTACGTCATTAAAAATACTCGTACGTAGTTTTTAAATTAAACTTTTTCTAATTAGTAAAGTAACAACCCTACATATTACTGCTTTTACTTTTTAATTAAAAAATTTTGTGAGTAAAACATTAAAATATTAAACATTTATTTTTTAACCTATTTAGTAACATTTTAACAAACAAATTTATGTAATTAAAAAAAAATCCATAGCAAAAGAATAAATTATAATACTATGAAAAACTTTAAAAATATCTTTTACAATGTGTACCAAATAAAGCGTTTCAGCTTCTTTAAGGGGTTATTTCAAGTTATATAGACCAAAAAAGTCCATCTTCTGAGGTTTCTTTTTTGCGAAGCTCTTTTAATTTAATAATTTATTATTTTGTACAAAAACTTTTAATTACTTTTACAATATCTAAAGTTATTTAATGTGTCAGAAAAAAAAATTGAAAGTCTCTGTAGCCGATGTCCGAATACACCTCTAAAAACACTACATCTCTGGACTGAATCATCTAAAATAAAAAACAAAACCCAGCCACTTTCAGAAATGTATAATATATGAATTAATCGAAGAAATAACAAAAAAATCGACAAAATGGCGGGTTTTCAAACACAAAAATCTATTTCGGACCCCAAATTTAAACCTTAAATTACCTATTAAACAACAAATATTTATCGCAAAATAAGAACCTTTAAATAATTGCTAAAAATATTTTAGAGAAGCTTAATTTAAAATTTGAGAGCGATCGGTTAAGTAGTGTTTGAGAAAACGTAAAGCTTTAAGAAACCTATACACTTGGTAATAAATTTTTTAACAAATACGCAAATAAATATAAATGTTTTAATTTTTGAGATAGAACCCAAAATGCATTTTTCTAAATGGGGCACCCTGCATTTGAGTATTTTAAGAAATTGCATTTTTGACATGACAACACGTCCCTTAATTTTTTTAAATATCTCTATTGGTATAATAGTTATTCAAAAAAAAAAACTATAACTTTTCTTAAATTTTTAACACCCTGCGTAGTTCGAAAACTTAGACGTTTAGGACATTGTTTATATGAAGTTTTTTTCATATTTTTTAATGTTGAATTAGCCCTGAAAGTTTGTCGGATAGATAGATTCATTTATAATAGCAACTAAAGAGTTATCTCAGGTACTTTGTAATTTTTTTGCTCGTGTTTAATCATAAAATGTGCTTAAACGCTTTCTATTTTGTTCGATGCATTTTTAGCGCCAGCTTGTAATTGAACTAGTGGCGATATAGACGTAATTATTTGGTATTCTTATTATCATAAAGTAACGTACCTACGGATAAGAGAAACCATGGCATGCTAAAATTTTCGTACCGCTTTTACGGCAGGCTCAGCGCTGCCTGGCGGCAGGCTTGTCAATTTTGCCAGTTTACACTTTAAATGCGTCGGTCGAAGCCTCGCCTCGTGTAACATCAGCGGTTGGGAGACACGTAAGCTTACTGAAATGACTAACTGGCGGTATTTCAACGAGAAACGAATAAAATTATATTGGGAGTTTTCGCATGACCTGTCCTTAAATCGGCTATTCCATGAAAACTCTTATAATTTCCTTTCTCTATGATATTATCTAATTTTTAAAAAAACCTAAAACAAATTATTTTAGTTTTATTCTAAGTGTACCACTATGCCATTAGCTTAATTTCAAGCTGAGTCAGAAAATGCCTTGACCAGAATGGAAAGCATTTAGGCACATTTTGTGATTAAACACCAGCGCGAAAAATTATAGTGTACTTTAGATAAATGTTTTGTTGCTATTAAAAATAAATCTATTTTGGTGGTTGTTATTGTTTCAGTTAATAAATGTTTTAGTATTCTTCTTAAATCAAGTTTTTGTATATTATACCCTTTCAAAAATAAATGAATATTAATTCAATCCATGGCCTATGTTTTTTAAATTTTCTTGTTAGATTTGAACAATTCCAAATATTAGGTGGTTTATATTGTTGTAATCGCAAAAAAAAAACATTTTTAAGATACTCGGATGCAAGGTATATTATAAAAAAAATCTTATAAGTTATATCTCAAAAATAAAAAAAAAAATCATATATATTTTAGGTACGCCACTGGACTCTGCGTAAAAAGTTATAAAACATATGCATTAAGAGTTTTTTTATCCCATAAATGTATCTCTTCGAAAGCACTATTTGAGAGGCCTTACTAGACAGAAATACCATTAAACAGTGGTTTACCGTTAACTTTAGCAATATGACAAGAGAATAAAAATTCCATTTTACCGTTTAGCATTAGGCTGGGCTTGAACCTGCGAGTCGTTTGGGTGAGAAGTTAGTAAGTACACTATCACTAGGTTCCTCACGTAGGCTACCATATTTACTTTTATATTTATTCTGTTAATAAATATATATTTTATTTATTATTCAAGTTATAAGCTTGGAATAAACAGGGTGTTTAAAGTTTGGTCGCCAATTTTGCCAACTTTTTATTACATAAGATACAAATTTTGGTAAATTAACATGAAATTGTATTTTTTAACGCTAAACACGGTTATTTCATAATAACTAACAACTTTGAAAAATGCCAGTTCTGTTTAAAATATGGGGCCAAAACGTATAATTTTTTTACATATACTAACAAACAAATATTTTTCAAAACTTTTGAAAACATTTTATTTTCTCTAAACAAAATATAAGTGATCTTTGCTCTTTGTTTTTTTAGATTTAATGTGTGTGTATTGTTTTATCGTAGTAAAAAAAAAGTTAGATGTTAAGGCAATTTTGAGGCTTCTTTATGTAGAAAAATAATTTATATCCCATAATCCCAACCATAAAACACCCTGTATATAACAAAAGTAATAAATATTGCAATAACCTTTATTAAAAACCTGTTTTTAGTAAAAAAAAATAAATGAAAGTTTCTTTATTAAAAAATATTACTAGGTACAGTAAAAATGATTATTATCGTTTTGGAGTCAGTTCAGTTTTATTTAATTGTTTATTTTTCAATTAATTATTACTATTAAATCGGGAAACATACAATAAATAACACAGACTACAGTTAAAAGCACAAGCACGTGTAATTTCATTGGTTTAAGGCGAATTACCAAAAAAAAAAAAAAGAAAGATTTAACTCACAGGAACCAATCATGACTCCCAAAAATGTGACAGTTTTGCATGACCGTCAATAGCGTTTTTAACCAATCAAATTCCGTGATTTCTACTGTAGTCTAAAAAACACCACTTGTACCTTTTTTAGCTCGGTAAAAGGTTAATTTTGCTCCAAGGTTGTCGATTCTAAATGCGCCCTTTTATTATCGAGCATATTTCCTACCTAGAGGCAGCTTTGCCGCACGAACAACGTACAACAGAGAGAAAAAATAGGTCTAGTACCTTTCTTTCTTGCGTCATGTTAGGATTTAAGAATTTTTAAAATCGGTCTACAAACGTAGGAGTTGACTCTTTGTTTGACCTCCGAACAGTGCGGACGTGCGTAGAGGACTACAAAGTTCTTCCCGGAGTGGCGGCTAGAGGTGTCGTACGAACGTTTTTTATCTTGGGGGATCAAGGAAAGATTCACGCTAAATTGACGGCATCTTTCTTCTGGATCTAAGCGCTGTGAGCGAAGATTCCTATAAGCTGATGGTATCCTGTTTGGTGGTGAACACGAGGTATTTCTCAAATGGCGGGAAATAGATGGGCGTGCCATGGGAACTGTCAGTAGTAAAAGTGAAGGTTATACGTAACACCAGTAGCAGATCTTGGTTTGACAGCCGACAATTTATGCATTGCATCGATTGTTGAATTATTTGTTTTCTTTTTGGAATTTCTGGGAGCTACGAGCTCGATTATCCAGATTTTCCGCCGACGAAGCCCTGGAAAGCATAGTCTGGAAGGGGAGAGTGGTGGATTGGACCTGAAGGGACCAAAACCAAGAAAAAAAATAAAGATAGAGAGAGAACATAGGAGTTATCGCTAACATATACAAAAAAAACATACAGGCAATTGAAAACCTCCTCGTTTTTAGGGTCGGTTAAAAATACGGTTATTTTTATATGTTAAAACAGTCAATTGGCCAAAAAAGATTGAATTTAGCAAAAATATAATAAATTGTTGGTTTTAGTGTATTTAATGTAAATCACGTCCACAACTCGTTACCGAATTTGCACTATAAATTCATGTATTTCCTATTAAAAATTTAATATCCACAATTTTAAATTTTCAACCCATACCCTAATTAATTATCTAGCTGCAAATTATTTACCCTTTAAATTAAAATCTTTATTAATAAAACATTTTCGTCGACCCGCTTTTTTTTAAAGTTATTAAAAGTGCTTAAATTACTAAAAATTAATTTAAAGTAAATATTTAATTTGGCCGTGAAGCAAATTTACATTTAAGTTAGAACAAGCGAGAAAAAAGCGATTTATTTTGTAATTTGGATGATAATTTTTTTTCTCTGGTGTCTGTTTTATATTCGCGGTAATTAAATGTTTGAGGGGTAAAGCGCGAAAATGTTCGTGTTAAATTATTTTAGTGTATTTGCATAAATGGTATAAAAATGCTTCATGTTATCTTTTTTAATTTATTATCTTAACACGTTTTTATTAGGTTTACTTGTATTTTTGTATTTATGTAACTTCTCCTCGGACTGTCCGCCCTCTGTTGAAGATTTGCAATACTTATAACGAGAACTTATAACAACATTTTATAGTAGGGGAGCCCACGATGCTAAATGGGGATTTACTCGAGCGTCATAGAGACCTATTGGGTTGCAAAGCTTAGGTGATGAGAAAAAAATGTTTTATAATTTATACCTTTTCATAGGTGAAGGAAGGGGCTATAGATTTTTATATATGTCAAAAAATAATGTTATTATTTCGTTTTAAGGAAATCGTTTGGATTGTATCGTATTACATATTTTTCGTTATCCTTGATTTATTTTCTTAAAAATAAAAGAAATAGCCACGCTTTTTTACAAATTTGTAGCCCCCTGCTTTCTTTACGCCACTCTAAAATTGTCAAATTATTAGATTATATACTGTTTAGCATAAAATTAACTTAACCTATCTTAATCCGACGCGTTCAAAATTTTTTGATGAATATATTTTTGTTTTTTACAATAGACCCTGTAAAAGGGGCCCATACTCACCTAGAAACTCAAGAGACTTATTCCAGCAGTATGGATTTCGCCACAAAAGATCTACAGCAGATCTTCTTTCCTTCGTTTCACACTGCTGGAATAAGTCTATTGAGTTTCTAGGTGAGTCCCAGATCGTTGCTCTTGATATATCCAAAGCTTTTGACCAGGTCTGGCATGCCGCACTTCCCTCCTATGGTCTTTTAACTAAACTCTGTACTTGGCTCTCTAGTAATCTATCTGATGGTCGTATATCAGTTATTGTGGACGGCCATTCTTCAAGCTTTCACCAAGTAAATGCTGGAGTCCCTCAGGGCTCAGTTCTGGCATCAACATTGTTCCTTCTTCACATCAACGACCTTCTCTCATCCACAACTAATTCCACTCATAGTTTCGCCGACGATAGTACCCTTCACTCCAGTTTTCAGGTTCCCAAACCCATCACTAAACTTGACTTGGAAAACAAACGCAGAGCGATTCAGATATCTCTTTCGCAGGATATTAATTTAATATTGGATTGGGGCGCCAAAAATCTCGTTCATTTTAATGCATCCAAAACACAATCATGTTCCTTGTCGCGAAAAAAGTCATCAAATACTCATCCTCTACTTATGAGCGGCCAAGTTTTACAGAGCAAAGACACCTTCAATTTTGTGGGCGTCACATTTAAATTAACCTTAACTGGCATAAACACATTGTATCTATACCCACGGCAGCCTTAAAGAATCTTGGATTTCTCTTTCGAGCCAAAAAGTATTTCTTCCCTTCTAATTTATTCACTTTATATGTGTCCCAAATCCGACCTCCCTTGGAATATTGTTCTCATATCTGGGGCATGGCGTCCCCCACAACCCTAAGCATTCTTGATTCCATTCAAAGAAGAGCTATTCGTCTCATTAATGATCCTTCACTTACAGAAAGACTTCCCTCTTTTGCCCATCGTCAGGCTGTGGGGGATTTATCGCTTTTTTATAGGTACTTCCATGGCTTCGCTCTGAAGAATGGTCCAGTATAGTTCCTCCACCTACGGTTCCCAACAGAGAAACAAGTGGTTCCTCGCATATGCATCCCTATACGGTCCAACTGGACGGTAGGTCCCGTGTCAACAAACTCTCTCTTAACTCGCTTAAGACACCCACGGTACGTTAGTATTTAGGCTTTTAGCCTTCGTGGTTTGTCAAAAGTTTTAAAAAATGTTTGGTGTAGGTACCTAACCTGATACAAGGTATCTCTTCGGTATATTATTTTGCCGCGCTATAGTTAATAAGGTATCAATCCCTCTTAGGCTCTCTTACCCCCGGATATAAAAAAATTCCTGGAGAAATTTGATTGTCAAATCATAAGTATAAACGTAATCTAAAAGTATACAAATTGTATGCTTGGGTTTTGAACTTTTCTTTCTCTTCAACTATTTTGGTGGTAATACTTCTTTTTTCGTAGCTTTAGGATCTGCCCGGGAATATAAAACTTCCACACAACAAAATGTCTAATTTTCCAATATAGGGCAACTTTCTTATTTTAAATGCACCATGCATATTTTTCTCTACTCCTAAAATTCATTCTTAGTCCCTTAAAAAAATATAACATAAAGCATGGGTATTTTAGATAATAATGGACGTATTGATCTTTAAAAAATTAACTGCATGGCATGTGAAAGAAATATTTGATAATGAAATTTGGCTATCCACAAGGTTGCAGAAAAAATATGAAGGTCATAAAGTTTACGGTATTTTCCAAATTAGGCCGCATCCCCACTTGCTACTAAACACTGTTATCAACAGTTATGTTATCTAACATGTTTTTAAAATTGTATAAAAAAGCAACAAGTTATTTGTTTAATATATATATTTGGAAAGTTATAGGAATAAGTATCAAAGCCATTCAATACCCGGCGGGTCATATAGCCCGGGCAGTAGTTGTTTTTGGTCCTCATGATCGTTCCCTCAGAGGAGCCACTAGTAATAGTGGTTTCTGGTAATTGGCGTTAGGGTTTTGTGCTCTTTTTCAGCTTAATCCTATGTAACATTTTAGACAATATTAAATTTAAGAGTTGTAAAATATATACATGATATTCTATTTAAAAATCACAGAATACCATTTATCAGAAAATGGGCCATTTTGTTTTTCTCCTCTAATAGACTGCATCTTGATAATTACACTTGTTTCAAAGTTATTCGCAGTTAAAATAATTTAGAGACCTTGCAATCAAAACAAAAACTAAATAAAAGTGTTAAAAACTAATTGCTTTCTAAATAACTTTCTCTTGCATCGAGAAAAAAAGTAAAAAAGTAGAAAATAACTTTAAAAACTTTTTGGCATTTACAACATTTAACCGGTACATATCATATATAACTTTTTCAAAGTAATAACTAATAACGAAATAAAATAACCGAAAAGACATGAAAACCAACAATTTAAGTTTTATTTTTATTTATTTACTTTATATTTCTACAATTCGCTACCGCTCATTATTTTTATATAAAAGTTTTCTTACAGTATAAATATGAGAAAACTTTAGTGCTTCATCATGTTCAGTTGAGCTTTTACGTTTATAACTTGTAATAACAGTTTAAAAGAAAAATCACTTCGCTCATTATTAAAGTTTGGGTTCCTAATGATGATGTAATGTAACAACATAAAATAAAGCCGGTAAATTGTACATTTCTTAATTTTATTTTTACTTTTAAAAGCGTTAGTTATTTAAAAAAAATAAAAGGAGGTTATTGATATGCTTAGTATAAGAATCGTTTTAATTTCGCATATTAGCTTTGTTCGCGGGTCAAGTAATGAACTGATTCTAAACTAGTACCGAACTGGTTTGGAATTGTTTAAAAGCACATTTTAACGGATCTAAAATAAGTAAATAGTGTAAATATATATATTTTTATTGTCTTTAAAATTGAAGTGCTTTAAAAAATATTTAAGATGGAGTTTTTGAAAGGGTGTGTATTTTTTCTTTAAAAATGTTTGTCTGGTCTAGGTTACTTAAACTATACGCGTAAATTTAAAACGTAAACAATTTAACAACAGACTAAAAAACTAAAAATGTCGAAAAACATATTCCCAAGCGTTTTTAAGTGGGGCTTGTTAATTTCCTTTAATAGAATGATGTTCGAGCATACGTAGGGAGTTTAAAAAGGTTTTGAGATATACGTACATTTATTTGATTTTTTCAAAATAATTTCCACCACATTAAATACACTTTTCCATTCTAACAAACCACTCACTGACAATTGCATGCCACTTTTCATTTGAAATTTCAGCGCATATTTTATCCCCCAGGCCTCCAGTCTCGCGTCTTCAGTTTTAAATTTTTGTCTTCTCAGTTGGCTCTTGACAAAAGGAAAACAACCTAAAGTCACACGGCGCCAAGTCGGGGTTATAAGACGAATGTTCCAAAAGTCTCAAGCCTCCATCTGTCAAAAATTGACTGTTCAGCTCGATGAGGTGGGGCATTGTCATGATGAAGGTACCAGCTAGCGAGTTGCGAGTTTTGGCGAATCACTCTCAACTTTTCTATAAGTTTTGAAAATCATACTGTAGTGTACCAGAGAGCATTTACGGCCTTCTGTTCTCGGAGCACAACACGTTCAATTATTCCTCTTGAACCAAAGAAAACAACTATTATTATTTTTTTACAGCGTTAAAACATAATATTTATGAATATTTTAAATAAAAACCATAAAATGTGCCTAAAAGGTATTTTTAAATATTTACTACCACTACACACTCTAAATTGCCAGGACGACCAGCAAAAGCCTTGTTGAATCTATGGCGTATTTTTTCAAAACACCTCTATTCTCCTTATGTGGCATCCTCCTGAGAAGCTGATAAGAAATGCTTTTCAGTGGTCGTGAAAAAGGTAAAGTAAATACAATCCTTAAAATATAACCCTTAAATTTTGAAGATATCATATTTTATTATCATAATGAATACCAGAAAATGTCCAATTAAATTAATACGAAATTTATAATAAACTAAAATAATTATTTCTATAGAGCTAGCCTGTCCCTATAGAAATTCTGGATAGTTCTGTTGCATTTTTTAAATCTTTGTGACATCTCACGAAGGCTTATACCTAAATACCAATGTACTGTGAGTGCCGGGTTATTGGATGTTTAACCCATTATTGTCGTGTTCCGTCAACGTTATCCAAACACTGAAACAACACAGAGGCTTTGCCATTACCATCTGTGAGGTGACGAGCCAATTAAAAACCCGGTAGAGGAAACCGAGATTCGAACCCGGGTCGCTGCGGTGAGAGGCTGGTGCGTTAGCCCCTATACCAAGCTCGCAACTAATAAACGTTTAATATCTAAGACCAGTTGCTATAACTTTTGTCGTAAAATTTAGAAACAGAACAAATCAGAACTTTTAATGGAAGCAGCTTAGGTCTACAGGGGTTATTATTATAATTTTTTTAAATAATTTAAAATGAATTTATTTAGATTTTGTTGGTTTTGTTTAAAAATATTAAGACATGATTTTTTTTTTAATTTAAAGGTAGTATTTGTTCTTTTCGAAATTTTTCCGTGACCAATGCAAAGCATGTTTCATAAGGTTCCAGAGTAGTGTCATCATGTAAAATTTCTAAGTGACTGGGGGTGCATCTTCAGGGGTTGATGAGGGTTTTTTTTTCTTAAATACGGTAAAAACTATTTTTTTTTCTTTGATTTAGAAAATATAGCCATGGTAACTTAGTCGCTGTGAACTTTTTCACGTAGATTTATTATATAACTTACTTACAGTACTGCTTAATTAATAATTTAACACATTCGCTACCAAGCGGCTCATATATTTTTAAAATAGACCGCCGGCTCAAATGTGAGCCGGCTACATTATAATACTAAATGCGAGTTTAAAAATTCGGGGTTTCCTGTAGAGGTTTTGTTTTAAAACACGGTCTGTGTAATGCTTCTGGCTCTGTATGTGTGTCAGGTGGTCTGGGTGTAGCATTTAGTATAAGTATAGTATTTATTTTAGTTCATTTTTCGGATATTTAGAATATATTTTTGTTTAGTTTTTTTATGTCAAAGATATCATAGAAGCAATTTTTTTAGTTATTTTTTTAGATATTTAGAAAAAAAATTATGTAGTCTTTGCCAAAAATTTTGTACAAGAAATATATTTTTTTTTAGATTTTAGTTTAGTTTTTTAGATTCTTAGAATTATTTTTTTTTATTAACGATTAGTAAATACCTATATCTAGTAAAAGTAACTTTTATTTACGACTCGTATGTGAGCCAGGTCTATTTAAAAAAAATGTAATAAAATGGACCACCGGCTCATATATGAGTCGGGTTAAATAAACACTCAAATATGTTGAATTCCAACACTACAACTAATTAGCACTTCAATAAACATCAAAATAAAGTAATTTTACAAAAAATAATAAAGTGGTTTATGGGGTCGAAACACAAAATGACCCTCGGTAGCGAACGTGTTAATAGTTGAGACACCATAACAATGTCTAAATCATTTTGACCTGCTACAGTTACTGTTTACTTCTCTGTGCGACTTTCTATCTAGCTTTTTGCTTAGTATTTTTTATGGTTAAATTAGATACTATACCATTCAAAAAATTATTAAATCCAAACAAAAAGATAAGTCGTTTTGGTCATAATGCTGTCAAGAGCCTTAAGAAGTCTCTCGGCGGGAGACAAGAGATTCTCAGCCTACTCTTTTTGTATCATAAATGTATTTAACTGCAGATTAAATCCAAACAACCAGATATGTTAGAATGATAATTGTATACCAGCTGATATATGCCAAATTTTTAGTTATGATTTTTTAACTGTAACTAATGAGTGCGATCGTATTATTTAAACATATAATTTATTTTATATCATACCATGACGTTGCCAAATTTATGTTTTTTTTTGTAACGGATTAGTGCACAGTCTGGCCATTCCGTGTTTTGGGGATGAACTAAAAACTTAAAATAATGGTCACATATATTTGATAAATATTGATACATTTTATAAATTAATTATGCAATGACTACGTTTATATGAAAAAGTTGAAGCTAGCTTGAAAACAAAGCGGCTTTGAAGCTATTTCTAAGTCTACGTGTTTATTTCGGTGGCTTGAAAGTCGATTGAAAATTGAGGTCAAGCACATTTCACGTCATCGTTGTACGCATGCGGCAGTTTTGCATCCAACTTCACAGTGGACATCAAATGAAAAACAAACCTCACTTCTTAATTCGTCCCGTTTTGTGTGCTGCTGTTGGTGCGGGATGGTTTTAAAGTTTTTTACTTGTTTTTTAATTCATATTTTTATAAATATGTCAAAATCGTGTATGAAATTGACACTGATGACGTTTGAGGAAGCATTCGTCTGAAGTTAGGCAGATATTAAGCCCGCTTGAATCGTTTATATCGTGTTTCTAATCGGCTTCAGTGAAGGCAAACCCTACTTATTTTCGGGCTTGACTTGGACGATTTAAGTCACTTTTAAGCGCGTTTATATCGCTTTTTTCAACCCACTTTTAAAAGCCGCTTTACCTCAAGCTAGCCTTAACTATTCGATATAAACGTAATGTACGAGTCATAGTTTTTAACCAGGCTACTAAAAATCGACTATCGACAAAGTTGAAAGTAATAGTCCGGAACGGTTTTCGACTTTTTTAAATTTATGAGTGATTAAAAATTTTGAGTACTATTTTTGTAAATTATCAGTGAATAATTACTAGATTTCTATAAAAATTATCTAGTTTGCAAAGAAATAGTAGAGAAATGGAAAAAACAAAATAATTAAATTAAAAATAATTAGTTTTATAATAAACAAATGAAAACTTAACTAACTTCTCGGTGTTGTAAAAAATTTTGTTAAAATAAAAATATTTGTTATTCTATTAACTAAATAATGGCACAAGAAAATGTTGCTGCTTTCTTTCCAGTAAAGAGATATAAACGCTTTAATGCGCTAGAAACCGACCTGGAAGGCCGCAGAAGGTAGAAGTCTGTTCGGAAACTCGACGTAAGATACAGCGTTTGATGTAGCGTATCCGCCTTGGCTGCTGTTTAGTATATTCAGTCACTAAATCGGCTAAATTAATGCGGTCTCTGGTGCATTAAAGCGTTTATATCTTTTTCCTGGTAGAAGAGCAGCAACATTTTCTTGTGCCATTATTTAGTTAATAGAATAACAAATATTTTTATATAAACAAAATTTCTCTACAACATCGAAAAGTTAGTTACAATTTCCACTTGCTTTATATAACACTAATTATTTATAAGCAATATTTATTTACATATATATATTTTTATTTCTTTACCATTTCTTTAAACACAAAACAATTTGTATCGAAATCAAGTAACTATTCGCTGATATATTGTCATTAACAAAAATAGTACGCGAATTTTATAATTACTTATAAATTTTAAAAACATTAAAATTTTTAAAAACCGTTTTGAGGTGTTACTTTCAATCTATAAAGCTACCAAAATATGGTATTAGATACATTAAAATCAAATATTCGATTTTTAGTGACCCGCTTAAGAAATGTTAACTCTATACCATATAAAAATTTTGGTAGTTAAATTTTCAAAAGTTTTCTTTTTATTATTTTTCATATTTATGGCCATAATAATTTTCCCTGTACCGAGTGTCATAAATTTACACCCTCCAAACTTTTTTATTGTTTGTTGTACAAAATAAAGATATTTTATAAATATTTTTAAAAAACCTAAACTTGTAATATATTCTGAGCTTGTAATAATATTAAAAATAATTAAAGATCTTTAAAAAAAAATAAATTAATAATCAATTATTTAATACAATGATTATTTTCATTCAGGTTATATAAAAAATTAAAAGCTAAATAATTTTAATTTTTGCATAACCCTAATATAAGATATTATTTTATGTTAAAGGATTTAAAAGTAATTTATTTTTTTAATCTTTTAATTTTTATTACAATATTGCAAAAGCAAAATAGCTCTTCATGATATATAAAAAGTTTAAGTTTTCTTAAAATATTTAATAAATATCTTTATTAGTTGTTTAAATTTATATTCCCAAAAATAAAATAAACTTTAAAAACCCATATATTATATTACCATGCAGGAAATAAAGTCAATTAAAAATTTTCTTATATTTTTAATCATGCACTAAGTGTTTAATTTTATTTATTATTGCCATTTAAATTAAAAGTCTTGTTTGTAAATTATCTATTTAAAGATATCTTTGAATTATATGTACTATGTCTTTAATTATTTGAATGTTATCGTTTGTGTTTTTTTTTATTAAAAGATAATTTCTTATAATTACTTTTGATAATAATATTATAGGTGTAGGATTTTAATTAAAAACAACATCAAATTCGTCCTTTATGTTAAAAGCAAGAAGTAAATCTAAAATAAAAACATTTTTATTAATTAAAAGAAAATTAAAACTAAAATTTAATTTACCTTTTAATATTAAAACAGGGTTATTATAAACTTTTTTTTAACACGCTTTTATTAACTTGGGTTGTAACTATCTATCAATCTATCAATCTGGCTGGCTATGTAACGGAATCTTTGAGCCTAATTTTAACCAACTTCCAGCTATTCGATTTCTTTGAAACTTTGCACACGTATTAAGGAAACATGACAATGCAATAATCTGCAAACAGTATCCCGTTATCTTTTTTGGATCGCCAGGAAAAAAATTTCATTATATTATAAAAACAACACCTAGGTTGCCATCTGTTGGCAACATTTCAAACTTTGCTATTAAATGAAGAAGAAATTTTTTAGTGGGTTGCAATATATTGGCAACGGTCCAAACATTGCCTGGATTGCCATCTGTTGGAAAAATTTCAAACTTTGCTACTTAATGAAGAAGAAATTTTTTAGTGAGTTGCAATCTGTTGGAAAAATTTTAAAATTTGCCACTTTTGTTCATTAAAAATTTTTTCGCCATTTTGTCAAGAGTAGCAGAAACTAAAAAATGAAAAATAATTAATAGTTTAAAAAACTAAAAAACACGCTTTTATATGCAACCGAACTAAAAATTAGAAAATAATTTTTCATTGAAAAAATATTGTCATTTCATAGTAAAAAGCGTGGGGTGATAAATATAATAAATGTTATAATTATTATATTTGCAAATATCTATGATGGAAAAGTTATGAAAAAATAGTAAAATGTACCCCACGCTTTTTACTATGAAATGACAATATTTTTTTTAATGAAAAATTATTTTCTAATTTTTAGTTCGGTTGCATATAAAAGCGTGTTTTTTTAGTTTTTTAAACTATTAATTATTTTATATAACATCTTTTTGACCCACCCTGTGTGGCAATTCAATAATTTTTTTATAAACCCTCTGGAAATTTTCTAGAAACCTGCGGCAACTCTGATTTTGACGAAATTTAGTATACGGGGTTTTTAGGGGCGCTGATCACGAATCTGAAAGAATTTTTGGCGGAAACGTTTCGTTCTTAAGATATTCATCATCAGACTTGAAATTTAAACTAATCCTATTTTTACAATATTCCCCTTCTTTTTGAACACAATTCTTGATTTAAGTAAAGGTAAAGTTGCACACAATATTTGATTTTCACCTTTTAATACCCCGTTTTTTTACGTATTTTACATTATTTTTGCATTAAATTGCATAGCTATACTTTGAATCATTTCAATCCCAGTGTGCCATGAAGTCCTATGTGTATGTATGGTTGCCGCATTATTAAAGAAAAGCCACGCAATTTAATGCAAAAATAATATAAATAATTAATAGTTTAAAAACTAAAAAACACGCTTTTATATGCAACCGAACTAAAAATTAGAAAATAATTTTTCATTAAAAAAATATTGTCATTTCATAGTAAAAAGCGTGGGGTGCATTTTACTATTTTTTCATAACTTTTCCATCATAGATATTTGCAAATATAATAATTATAACATTTAATATATTTATCACCCCACGCTTTTACTATGAAATGACAATATTTTTTTTAATGAAAAATTATTTTCTAATTTTTAGTTCGGTTGCATATAAAAGCGTGTTTTTAGTTTTTAAACTATTAATTATTTATTTTCAATTGGGCTTAATAATAATAAACACAGAAATAAATAAAATATCTTGTAACTTTTCCCAATAATAAAATTAACGTTGTTTATTTATTGTTTCTTTTATGTAGTCAGTAGAAGTTAAATAATAATTCAATTTTTTTATTTTAATTATAATAATACGTTTAATGATATTGGCACAAATATAGTTTTATGATACACGATAAGTAAAGGTTTGTCATATTAACAAGAATTGTAAATAAATTTATAATTTATAAAACTAATAACAATACCAAACAAAATATAATAAAATGCTATATTGCAAATGACCCTAGTAGAGATAATCTTCTTATTTTTCTACAGAAGGTGCCTGTGTAAACCCACACAACGTTTTACCTAATATGTGAAATATCAGTTAAAGTATCTTAGGTTTGAAATAAATATACAATACATTTTTGGCTTAAATTAAAATCCCTATTAAGAAATATTTAAAATATGGAAATATACTCAACAAAACTGGTAGTAATAAATCCGTAGGTGTATGGGAAAAAGGAATAAGTAACTCTTTAGGAAAATGAGATTATGTCAGAAATACATTTAAAAGCGCATTCCCTGTAGTTGGGAATAGCAAAATACGTTAATTTATGGCCGAAAAACAGTTTATTAATTAGTAAATAGACATGTTTTGTGATTCCCATATGTAGAAAATGGAATTTTAAATGTATTTTTGACTTAATCCCATCCCCAAAAATGACTTATTTCCTTTTTTTTATACACCAGCAAAGTATTTATTTTTATGATGTCACGTAACTTAAACTCAAGGTAGGTAAAAACTTTTTACCAAAGGCTTATTTTAAAAAATTAAATTTATTTTAAAGTTTTAAGTAGATTTATAATAAACTTCTTATAAATAATAAAATTACCGCAAAATAGTTTTTGCATTATGTATTAAAAAAAAATTGTAAAGTGGTAATGTTAAAATTTTAAGTTTTTTTGCGGAGAAAAAAATACAATTTATTTTTTAATTTCATTAGAAGTGAGTTATACTAATCATAAAACTATGATTTCTTTAAATGTACCGTCATGCAATGTAGCACCAAAACAATTACCTTAAGTGTTTCCTTATTCCATTTAAAGTCAAAGACATAACCCCACCTTAACCCAGTTTTAAAAACACTTTATTTTATTTTATTTTTAAAGTAAAGAACACCTGTTTATCATACAACCATCAAATTTCATATATTTACAAGCATAATTTATGCAAAAATCCCTATTTAAACATACGTATATAATCTAATATTTACGTGAATACACGTAAAATTCACCGGGTCGACGGACCGTCAACCTATACGGCTGTGTCAGCAGGAACGTGCGCTCGAATCAAAGGCCCGCAGCACACTGACTGGCCTCCGACTGTGGATCCTGCTTTCATAAGTATGGACCTCTCCCGAATCCTGCTAGAGCGGGGATGACTCGGCACAGTTCGGACTGCCTTGCCTGCTGCGTCTATTGTAACAATATTACGCCCTTGGTTTTTGTTTTTTTTTGTGCTGCTGCACCGAACGATTAATAAGAAAGTGCGTTCTGAATTTGTTTTTATTTCTTGCTTCTCCTTTTGAACCTTTTTTAATTTTTTAACAATATAATCAATTATACACTTGTGTGACATAATCAACCACCCTGATGGTGAATTAAATAACACTGATCAATATAATATTTGTTTTACGTAAATGTAATTTATTTTACCTTTCCCATATGGAAAAACCATAAAAGGTTTTGTTATAAAAGGTTAGTTCTGATTAGTTCTGGTTTTTTCTTATCTTTGGACAAACCAAGAAGACTAAAGGCCTAAATACTAACGTACCGTGGGTGCCTTAAGCGAGGTAAGAGGGAATTTGTTGACACGGGACTTAAATACTTGAAGATTTGGGGGAAAGGAAAGACCTCCGCGGGCAGCAGGTTCCACATTCTACAAACTCTAGGGATAAAAGAACGAACAAAGTGGGAAGTTCGGGGCCTGTCCGGTTGGACCGTATAGGGATGCATACGCGCAGAACCACGAGTTTCTCTGTTGGGAACCGTGAGTGGAGAAACTATACTGGACAATTCTTCAGAGCAGAAGCCATGGAAGTATCTATAAAAATGCGATAGATCCCCCACAGACCGACTATGGACAAGAGAGGGAAACATTTCTGTAAGTGAGGGATCATTAATGAGACGAATAGCTTTTCTTTGAATAGAATCCAGAATGCTTAGGGTTGTGAGGGAAGCCATGCTCCAGATATGAGAACAATACTCCAAGGGAGGTCGGATTTGGGACACATATAAAGTGTATAAATTAGAAGGGGAAAAATACTTTTGGCTCGAAAGAGAAATCCAAGCTTTTTTGAAGCTGCCGTGGCTATAGATACAATGTGTTTATGCCAGTTAAGGTTACTTTCAAATGTGACGCCTACAAGATTGAGGGTGTCTTCGCTCTGTAAAACTTGGCCGCTCATAAGTAAAGGATGAGTTGCACAAACTATAATTTCTCCGATAAAAATATTTCTTTAATTTTTGTTTTAAATAGCATTAAAATAATTTTTTTCTTAGTTTAATAAATATAAACATTTAAATAATTGGATCCTTATATAATACGTTACTTGGTACCACATTGTCTTATATCGATTGACTTTCATGAACTTCATAAGTAAATATAAAAGTATAGAAAGCATAGAAGTAAGTGAGCGTCCTGAAAAAATATTTCCAATCATGAACCGAAATAGCTATTTACGTTACTAGACCGAAAAATGGTATTTTTACGGGTCGACGAAAAACATTTACAGGTCCTGTAGTTTTGAGGAGACCCGTAAAAATTATTTCCGGTCGAGTATCGTACATAATTTTTTTTTAATTGACCGGAAAAAAGACTGTGTAAATTTTTAGTGTTATATTTAAACGACAATAAGGCAAGGCTGCTTCAATTATTTCATCTGGATTTTCCATGTCTGACTTCATTTTGGCAAAATGATGCTTTCTTTACTTTACAATATCTTGAACTGTCAAATAGTAACAATTGAACTCTGACAATTTTTGTCATGGCTAACAGGATTTTTTGATATCAGGGACCGAAAAGTACATGAGAGACCGGAAAGTAAACTAGGGACCGGAAAGTAAATTAGTCCTGTAAAATAGCATTTTCCGCTTAAAAATTGAGTGGAAAATTCAATTTTCCGGTCAATTAAAAAAAAAGTTTATTTTATTAAGAAAAATTTTTGTTATAGCTCTAAATTAAAAATCAATTTAATAAAATTAGGTACGCCACTGAATTCTAGTAAATATCCCTAAAACTATTCTATTTACATTTATAATATCAAGCGAGTTACAAGCGTCTGGCCAAATTGACAAAGTTTGTAAATCACTATGTATCTCCAAAACAAATCAAGTTAGCCATGATACTTTTACCATTGAATTTGTTTAAAAAATCAAAATCAAGATTGTGCAATCAGATTTGTTTTTTTTTCTAAACCCTGCAAGGTCAACTAAAAGGCGCCACCCTGTACCAACGGTACTAGTTTTTATTTAAATTTTTAGGAATATATTATTACATTTTTGAAATAAATATTGATGATATTGAGGATATAATTCTTTAAAAAATATTTTTCTTAAAATGTTTTTTTTTTATTTAAATAACAAAATAAATATAAATATAATTATTATTTAAGTTTAAATATAAAGCAACTATACAGGGTGTAATTTAATTTATCACTTAAAATACAGGGTATTATTTCTTAGCTTATTCTGGGAAGAAAAGTTTATATGAACCTATATCCTTAAGTTAACTTCTGAGATACAGGGTGTTGAAATTTTCAGAAAACCAAAAATGTGGAAAACACCTATTTTTGTAAAAACTGTTATACCGGATATAAACGTCATTTTAAATGGTATTTATTATTTTTGTTACAAAATTGCTAATTAAAAATTATAAAACCTAATTTCTAAAAAAAGATCCCGCAATGCTTGTTTTATGGTCTAAAAATATGCAATTAAGTGAACTTTTTTCTCCTAAACTAAACAAGATACTAAAAAAATTAGGAACTATTGTGAACACCTAGTATAAAAAAGTATACATTTTGGGAATTTTAAAAATATACATTTTTGGGAATTTTAAAATAAGCATACATTTTAATTAGGTTACTTAACATTGGGAATTTTTCTAAATAAAGATATACGTGAGGTGTCAAGGTTTTAAAAGTATAAATTTAACAATTTTCTAGGTTACTCTTATAATAATAAAATAAAAACATTAAACAAGCTGGGTCGAAATGCAAAACAAACACTGGAAAATTTAATTTTTAAAGATGAAAAAATTTAGAAAAAAATTAGATAAGAAGTAGGTAGAAAAAGTGAAGTCAAGTATAAAGTTAAAGTTTTAGTTAAGCTCTGTACGGGCTACCCCTAGTGGGGGTATGCCCGTACAAAATTACGAAGCCATAATAGTTTTATTGTCCACCGGTCTCATGATCCCAAGAAGATAGTTCCATATGGTACATTTGCCCCAGTGACGTAAAGTGACCCTGTATGTATACAAAATCTAACGTCACAATATAAAAGCAGTGTTTTTAGTTGGTTAATCTAAAGAAAGCACATAAACTTATCACACATTTACACAGTCAGTGGTGTACTATTTTTTTGTTGAAAATATTTCTTTACTTGCCTCTCGAGACGCCACTGGACTTATAAAAGAAATTAAGTTAGTAATAAATTACCCCTTAATGTCAGTAATATTATCCCCAAATAAAAACAAAATTGGGAAAAGAATAGTTAGAATATTTAAAAAAATAGATTTTATCCAACACTTACATATAATATCTACATAATTGATCAGATTTTGAGGATATAAAGTGTACTTTAAGTCACTAGTGAGCTAAAGTACCCTTTATCTCACTAGTGAATTATAGACAATACAAAATTTTGTTGCTGGTGTTGACAATGACAAGTAACAAATAATGGATGACGTTTTCAAATTATTTTCGATATTAAAAACGATTTATACGAAAGTGTTGGATAAAATTTTGTATTAGACACGTGAGTTATTACATATAAGTCACTTAAGAAAATTACCTCTCTCGCCCTTGTTAAACTTTTCTTGCGTGACTTATATGTAATTTAACTCACTTATCTAATAAATAACTATTATTTTTGTAATATTAACACTCTGTATCTCAAAAGTCTGGTTGGAGGTTTAGGACATATGTGTATATAAACTTTTCTTTCTAAAATATGCTAAGGCATTATACGCCGTATTTTTAGTCATCAATTAAATTACACTCTATTTGATCTTCGGAGCCAGAGGTCGACGGTTCGATTCCCAGCGGGGAAGAATATTTAGGTAGTAGTTATTTAAAAATAACGACCGTGGTAGCACTACCGCGTTGTCCAAAAGGTACTGTGTATACATAACTGCATGTTTCAGTGCTTGGACAACGTTGACGGAACAGGGGGAACGATGGGTTAAACATCTAATAACCCGACACCCACAGTACTCTGGTATTTAGGCATATGCCTTCGTGGGATGTCAAAAAGATAAAAAAATATATAAACAATTACTCATTTGCTTTTTATCCTATATACTATAAATAAAGGCTTATAAAATAAAATATAATATAAAAGAAGTAAAAATACAAAAATTTATGAAACAACATGAATAGTTGTACTTTTTCAAGTTTATTATTTAAATAAACAACTAAAAAACTAAAAAATACAGCATAAAAGGAAAAAATAGCAGATAAGAAAAACCGTTAATTACAAATATGCTGTAACTGACAATACAAAAAAGACAATTGTGAAAGATTCTTTCTAAGAAAATTCTGCTATTCATTAAATTATTTTTCTCGCTTAAAAGAGGCAACGATTAAAATTTTTAAATAATAGTCGTTACTACCAGAGAACACAAATTCAAGTAAATTTGTACAATGGAGCTACTGAAACGATATTTTTACCTTATTGTGTTCAGCATAATAGATTTTTTGCAGAATTATTATTCATAAAAAGGGACTTACGTATAAAAACGTAAAAAAAATAACTTCTGAAATTGTTTAAGAAAAAATCTGTATTTTTACCCATATCATAAAGATAAAAGGATTTATTTTAGTACACTACATACTGAGTGGTGCGTCGTCGAGCCAAACATAGGAAATTCCATGTAAATTTTAAGGTGGTTAATTATTGGCTCGCCCGGAACAACTTACAAGTAAAATGTAAAATACCGCCTTGAAGAGATCAATATCATAGTTTCAAAAATTTTATTAGGAAAATTACCAAATTTTCGGTTCAGGTAAATCCAAACAGGCCTGCAAAATAAGATCTGAGATGTATAAGTGTTTTCAGACCTTTTCGATACACGATATAAAAATATTAAAATTGCACAAAAGTTTGTGGTGTACATTTTTTGGTTAGAAATGTATACCGTGTGCTGGTCCCATGTAAATTTTAAAGGGGTTAATTCGGGAGGCCTTCATCAAAAAGATCAATTTCTTTTGCATATATATGTGGGCTTAACACTAATATAAACTCCGTTTACCACCACCTTTAGTCATCTGAACCCCACATACTGTTTCTGACGGAGACTCAAAGAAGCTCTAAAACTTCAACCAGCCACCTTCTGTTCCCAGGCTACGAACCTGTTTCGTCTTTTCGACTACATGGTGGCGTATGTGCTTACGTTTGCAACGATCTGGTTTGTGCTCGAGTTTCCAATCTCGGGTAGGCCGGATATCCTTTGGCTTAAGCTTTTCCTTAGGTTTTCCATCAAATTTATTTGCTGTTTGTACCGGTCTCCATCTAATAATTCCTATGTTGAATTCTTTGACTTTCTTTTAACACAGATCCATAGCATAATTTCTCAGTCCATCGGCCAAAAAATCGTGCTTGGCGACTTTAATGCCTATATTAAGGATTGGCTGGGCTCTTCATTGAAAACTGACCCTTAAGACAGAACAGCCGAAATCTTTGCAGTCAGTAACTCTCTTACCAACCTTACCACGGAACCCACCTACTTTCCTAGAGTCCCAAATTATAGTTCAAATCCTCTTGATCTTTTTCTTAACACCGACCCCGAAATCTATCAAGCATCTGTCACAGCTCCCCTAGGCAATTCTTGAATTATTATAGTCACTAATGTATTTCCAAATTTTCTTATGTGCGAACCTGGTGCAATAAACTAAGAATTAACACACTTAAAAACGCGCGTATGGCCAATGAATACTCAGAAAAAGAAATACACAAAGCAATATATCCAAAAGGTAATCGCAAAACCAAAAAGCAAAGTCCACCAACGTCAAGAGCCTTCTTACCATACATTCCGAGGGTAATGGTCAGAATAGGTCGCCTACTAGAAAAGGTCAATGTTAAAGCTATATACAAACCAACAAGAAAAGTAAAAGAGTGTTTAAGATCGCCCAAGAACAAAAGGATCCTCTGGCGTGCCCGGGAGTTTATCGGATACCGTGTACATGTGGCAGTGTGTGTATATCGGAACGACCAAGAGATCTATCAACACAAGAATTAAAGAACATAAAGCTAACTGCTGGGATAGACTGACAAATCAGCCGTAGCGAAGCACACTTTTTCAGGCACAGAGCACCACATAAATTTAAAAATACCCAAGTTCTTGTTAATACCTCATCCTACCATACCAGACTGTACAGGAAAACCATAGAGATACACATACATACCAACAACTTCAACAAAACAGAAGAATCAATGAAGATCAATAAAACGTGGATACCAGTTCTTAAATCCACAAAAATAGCACCACGGCAGGAACAAGAACTGCGCAACGACCAACTGGAAAAGGTCCCGACCACCCAAGTTGCCTATAAATACTCGCTGCGTCCGCGGCGGGCAGAGTAGTACGCAAGTACTCTTCTAGGAATCTTCTGAGGATGCCAACCACTCGCGCTGGCAAAACGTCAAGAAATCAAAATCTACAACGACGGCCGAATAGCCCAAAAACTTTAGCAGAATTTGTTTTTAATTTTTTTTTAACTTAGTATGAGGGTTTGTCATATTGGTTCGAGAAGTTATTTTACATTTTTTCTGTGGAATGTACAGAGAAGTCAATAATTAACCCCCTTAAAATTTACATGGGATTTCCTATGTTCCGCTCGGCGATGCATCATCCGGTATAACAGCAAAACAGTATTTAAATCCCAGACCACTTTGAGGGTCATTCTGACAAAGACGAGGACAACAACACATCAAATAGCAACTGTATTTACCAGATATCCAGATAATAATGTGGTATGGTATACGTTGGAGAACCAAAAAGACCAATAGAAATAAAAATTAAAGAACATAAAATCATATGGAGCGATGTGAAACGTCAAAATTGGGAGTGGGCGAACATGCGTGATTAAAACTTTACCACATACAGGAGGCGATTATTATTTAAAAAGAAACATAATGGCAAAAAATAAATTTAAAGCTGTTGTAATTTTAAACAACAAGCCTAGCATTGACAAACCAAATATCTGGCAGCAGTTGCTGAACGGTAAAAAATCGGTCAAGCTGCGGTTAAAGTATATTAGTCGTATTAGTTAGCACTTGAAAACGGTTGGAGATAGATATCATCCGAAACGTCATGTATAAGTTAAAAAATAAAGACAATTAAAATCTTAGAAAGTAGTCCCAGGGGCCAGTAATGAACTGGACTTTATGATAAGAACACTTTTTTAAAACATTTTTAGAGAGACTCTGTAACGAGTCTAGACTGCGATTTGGCAGTGAAGAAGCCACGCGGTCATCAGTTCTGTGTCACTTTTAAATTATTCCCCTTTTTGTTGCTCGGTACACTATTTAAACTACGCCATTAGAAAAAATTGTTGATTGCCGCCTTTATTTGTATGGACGCCTGTGGCTTTTTCTTAGCTGAATTTTACTATACTACGAATATCCATGCTACCATATATGGAAGTGGCACTTTAATCCAACCTGTCAATGTCAAATTTTTAGGGTGTCGGACTGGGCAATGCATTTTTTTTAAATCATGGACAAACCACGAACGCTAAAAGCCTAAATACTAACGTACCGTGGGTGACTTAAACGAGGTAAGAGGGAGTCTGTTGACACGGACTTAAATACTTGAAGATTTGGGGGGAAGGAAAGACCTCCGCGGGCAGCGCGATTCCACAATCTACTCTGGGGATAAAAGAACGAACAAAGTGGGAAGTTCATGGCCTGTCCAGTTGGACCGTATACCGCATACGCGCGGAACTACGAGTTTCTCTGTTGGGACCCGTGAGTAAAGGAACTATACTGGACAATTCTTTAGAGCAGAAGCCATGAAACTACCTATAAAACAACGATAACTCCCCCACAGCCCGACGATGGGCAAGAGAGGGAAGCCTTTCTGTACAGCTCTTTTTCAAATAGAATCAAGAATGCTTAGGGTTGTGGCGGACGCCATGCCCCAGATATGAGAACAATATTCCAAGGGAGGTCGGATTTGGGACACATATAAAGTGTATAAATTAGAAGGGGAAAAATACTTTTGGCTCGAAAGAGAATCCAAGTTTTTTAAAGCTGCCGTGGCTATAGATACAATGTGTTTATGCCAGTTAAGGTTACTTTTAAATGTGACGCCCACGAGATTGAAGGTGTCTTTGCTGTGTAAAACTTTTCCGCTCATAAGTAAAGGATAAGTATTTGATGATTTTTTTCGCGACAAGGAACATAATTGTGGTTTGGATGCATTAAAATGGACGAGATTTTTGGCGTCCCAATCCAATATTTAATTAAGATCCTGCGAAAGGGATATCTGCATCGCCCTGCGTTTGTTTTCCAAATCAGGTTTAGTGATGGGTTTAGGAACCTGAAAACTAAAGTGAAGGGTACTATCGTTGGTAAAACTATGAATGGAATTAGTTGTGGACGGGAGAAGGTCGTTGATGTGAAGAAGAAACAATAATGGTGCCAGACCTGACCCCTGAGGCAACCCAGCAATTGCTTGGTGAAAGCTTATAGAATGGCCGTCCACAATAACTGATATAAGTCGATCAGATAGATAACTAGAGAGCCAAGTACAGAGTTTAGTTGAAAGACCATAGGAGGGAAGTTTATTAAGAAGTGCAGCATGCCAGACCTGGTCAAAAGCTTTGGATATATCAAGAGCAACGATCTGGGACTCACCTAGAAACTCAAGGGACCTATTCCAGCAGTGTGATACCAAGGAAAGAATATCTGCTGTAGATCTATTGTGGCGAAATTCATACTGCCTGTCATGCAAAATTTTGTGTTTTTCTAAATACTTGAGCATTTGTGAATTAATGAATTTTTCCATTACTTTACAAAGAACTGAGAGAATTGGAATTGGTCTTTTGTTAGATGGAAGAAATTTAGATCCTTTCTTGGGAATAGGTTGAACGCGTGCAGCTTTCCAGCTCACCGGAAAGATACCTGTGTCATAAGAAATTCAAAAGAGCCGAGTTAAGATTGGTGCAAGTTCTGGAGCACATTTTTTAATGCGACTGCTGGTATGATGTCCAGCCCAGACGATTTCTTGGTGTTAAGGAAAGAAAGGATACGCTCAATGTGTTTTACTTTAAAAATTATATCGGGCATTTTATGAGGAACTGGGGTAACCGCTGGAATTGGATGATTGTGAAATTTTGTGAATGCTTAAAATTTGCATGTAAAACATTATGATTAACTTATCCGACAAAAAAGTGACCCGTTTTCCCAGTCCGACACCCGAAACATTTAGGCTCATCAAAAAGAATTCTTCAAAAAAGGTTTTAAAAGTGTTCTTATGAAGAAGTCCATTTCATTACTGACATAGGGACTAATAGTTATTTATTAGATAAGTGAGTTATATTACATATAAGTCACGCAAGAAAAGTTTAACTTTCGAGCCCGAAGGGCGAGAGAGGTAATTATTTTAAGTGACTTATATGTAATAACTCACGTGTCTAATACAAAATTTTATCCAACACTTTCGTATAAATCGTTTTTAATATCGAAAATAATTTGAAAACGTCATCCATTATTTGTTACTTGTCATTGTCAACACCAGCAACAAAATTTTGTATTTTTGGAAAGCAAGCTTGTTTGGTTGTAATGCATTTTGTTGGTAACTACGGGTTTGTTTAGTAAACAACTTTGTAGACAAACATAAAAATGCTTTGCGAAATGGAAAATTGTGATGTTCCTGCGGAAATTTTGGAAGAAGCTGCGGTAGCGTCGTGCAGTTTAATTCCAGAGAAGTCAAAACTAACGTACAATAAAGAATTTGAAGATTTTGAAGCATGGAGGAAAAGGCGAGGAGTTGGTACTATAAATGAAGATGTTATTATGTCTTACTTTCTGTTTTTATCGAAAAAGTTGCTCCCTCATCAATGTGGACCAAGTATTCAATGATAAAAACGACCTTAAAAGTATATAAGAACGTGGATATAGGGAGGTATGGAAAAGTGTTCGCTTATTTGAAGAGCAATTCAAGAAATTTCAAACCGAAAAAGGCAAAAATTCTGGAGAGGCAATACATCGAAAAATTTTTTGGCTGAGGCACCTGACGACGAGCGCTTAATGTCAAAGGTATGAATTTACTTTAGTTTCTGGTATTAAATATTCATCTGTTCGGATTTTTATAGGTTGCATTGATATTGGGAATCGCTGGTGCATGCCGTTGTGACGAACTAACTCGCTTAAGTATTGAAGATATAGTAGATAAAGGCCAGTACATATATGTTTCTATACCTGATTCCAAGTGGAACAAATCGAGAAGCTTTACAATTTTAAAAGAAGGATTTTTGGTAAATGTGCTTGAATTATTTAGAAAATATGTGTCCCTAAGGCCAGAGAATATGCCTCACAAAAGATTTTTTGTCAACTTTCAAAAAGGCAAATGCACTAGGCAATGCGTGGGAATAAATAAAATTTCGAAAATTCCGAGAGTAGTTGCTCATTATTTGCAACTACCTGATGAAATCTTATATAGTGGTCATAGCATGCGGCGTTCTTCAGCGATACTTCTAGTCAACGCTGGGGCCGATATCACCAACCTTAAACGCCATGGCGGGTGGAAGTCTTCTACCGTGGCAGAAGGATATTTAGAAGATTGCATCTCTAACAAGTTTGAGATTGCAAGACGAATACAGGGTGAAGAGCGCACCAAGGCAAGTACTAGTGCTGAAAGACTTCCTGAAGAACACTCCGCACAATGTAACGTTGTCCAAGATAAATCTAATATAACAATTACTGTTAATATAAACACGAATAAATTGTAGTATAATATATTAGTTGTTTTATGTTATTTTTTAATTGTAAAATGTAGGAAGTAATAAAGAATTAGTATAAGTCACTAGTGAGCTAAAGGGTACTTTAGCTCACTAGTGACTTATAGTACACTTTATATCCTCAAAATCTGATCAATTATGTAGATATTATATGTAAGTGTTGGATAAAGTAGTTTTATTGAAAATCGTGTTATGTTGAGATATACTTATTATTTTTATTGTTTTAGCACTTTTTTGTTTGTTTTTGTGAAAACCGCACCAAATACGTTTCCTAAAACTCGAGAACTATTATTTAAAATTTAATTGTTGCTTTTTCACAACACGAAAAACGATTCCATAAAAAGCAGAGATTGCTTTCACAGCCTTTTTTACATTTATCTTTTTTAATCTTCTTATATGTATACGTTTTGTAAAAGAAGACATAAAAGAGCCTTTGCGGATTTCAATTGTGGGATAAAATGTTGTGTTTTATAATAAATATCAAGGATGGTTGTTGTTTTATAATGTCACAGTTTAAAAATATTCTTTATAATAATATTTATGTTTTTGGTAATAGGATAATAACACTATTTAAAAATAAGTAATTCCACTATTTAATATTAATGAGATAAAAGAAAAGTAAAGGTTTATATAAACATGATTATTTAAACCGTACAATGAGGACCCAAAGTCTGCCACTTCTAAGATCTGAACCGTTTTTAATGAATTTTAATGAAATTTAAAACGAGAGTACTACAATTAAAAAAAAATGGTTAAATTAACCAATACAAAATATCATCTTCTTTTATTTAAATACTATATTATACTATGTATTCTAATGCAAAAAGGATGGCAGCAACATGGCTACAAACCTCAGACAGTCCTGCCATGCAAGTGCAATGGCCTGAATTGATCGCACCATCTTGCTGGTAAATCAGCCAAACTCTCAGGAAAGATTAATTGATTCTTTGTGAGTGGTTAACCTAAAAATAAAAAATATATTCTAACATAACTTCAACATAGTAACACTAAATATACCAAATGCACAATAAAATACTTGAAATATATTTTACCTTGCCAAGAACAACAACATGATCCCCAATTTTTCTTGCTTCAAAATTGTCAACAAAGCCAGCCTTAAAATATTGGTAGCCTGTCAAGCTTTTGTATGTTTTTAATTGGTCTTTTGTATAAGAACTATAGTTTAAAATTAAATAGAAGGCAATCCAGTAATTGTAGGAAAATTCGCTTAAGGAGCTTCCAAGTCTTCAGGAAAAAATGTAAACGGATCTTTGCCCTTCGATTATTCTAATTTTCTCCTTGTATCTAGTTGCAATGTTCGAACTTTCGCGTTCTAAGTCTCAAATATTCACTTTTGGCAACACAAGCCATTTTAAAGTTTTTTTTTCAGAAAAGACTCAAGAATAAAAAAACACAAAGAAATACTACTAAACAAGCTAAACAATGAAGTGAAGAGCCTTTGTGTGCCTACACGCGGCCATTTTTGGTCACGTGTTCTGGACAGGTCTATTAATATTTGTAATGTGGAAACTAAACTTGAATCACCCTTTAGTAACTTCACCAAGTTTTGCCAACTATTCCAGGTACATTGCTTTCCTTTGCCACCCTGACCTCAAACCGCCAAAATCAAGGATGTGTCGCAACATAGTCGCAACCTATTTCCAGTATATACAGGGTATTCATATAAAAACTTACCGCTAAAGTTATTTGTAAAAAGAGACAGATTTAAGAAAATCCATTTACACTATTGCAGATCTCTAATGGTAGGTTTGCATCTGACATTAATTGCATGATATCTATATCAAACAGATATTTTGGCTAATGTAAACAATAAAAAATGTCTATCAGACATAATTTTGACCGTTTACATTAGCCAGAATTGTCTATCTGACACAAATATCATGCAATGAATGTCAGATGTAAACCTACCATAAGAAACAATAGCAAGGTTTGTTTAGGTAAACAATCAGTAAGTTGATTTATTAAAAACCAATTGTTACTTCAAATAAATAAATTTAAGATTAAAACAACATTATCAATAATTTGGCGGGTAAAGTAAACAGAAAATAATATTTTTTCAAATTTACCTAATTTTCTCATTTTTCTCGCCAAAAAAGCCCTTACAAAATAAATAAAATTTCGTCAAAATTACATAATTGTACGAATTTGGTTAATTTGAGGAGATTCAACTATGTTTGATTTTTTAAGAGAAAAGACCTCCGTTAAAATCCAAAAAACATTTAAATAACTTTATTTGTAAATTTAATTTTTTTAAGTATGATTCGTACAATGTTTAACTTTTTTTCACTAAAACATCCTTTACAAAATATTTTTTTTTACCTACTTTACCAATTTTATCACCGAAAACACCCTTAAAAATTCAATATTGCTTTAAATTAAGCTATGAATCATTACTATTTAAAAATTATCAAAAATTCCACTAATATTGCCAATACCAATGATATATCTTTTTAAAACCAAATTTGTTGCTTTTTGGACACAACACCCATAGGTAATAATCTTAAATAATTTATTGTTAGTCTTACAAGCATATGAGAATTAAATTATTTATTTAAAAGGCTGTCAAAAAAGGAAATAAATATCCAACACACAAATTTTATAAATTATTATGTCAAAAGCTACTTAATTTTTTTATTTAAAGTATATCTTGTTATACATTGTTAAACATCATATAAAAAGGCCTTTTAAAAATGTCATAGCTAAATATGGTTCCCATTTAAAAAATGCAAGATTATGTCGTAGGACTACTGCATTATATATCGGATTACACCTTTCTTTTAAGATGATAATTATCTACAAGTTTGTAATTTACACTTTTTTTCTATTTTAAAAATAAAATTATATATAAATATAAAATACAATTATGGAAAAAGTGATTTTCTTTAAATATCTAGTAAGCAATGGTTTTTTCTTAAAAAACAAAAAATTATTTTAAAGTAAGCTCTAAAAACTACAATACTTTTCTCATTTAACCATCTCTGTAGCTATAGCGGTTTTCGAGATACCTGTACTAAACATCAAAAAAACTCACCCTGTATGATTAAAAAATGTTTTTATGGTACAAAATTAAATCTGCTCTTAATTTAGTTGTCAAGTACAGCGGTATCTAGCCTACATAAAAAAAAAAATAAGTTTTTAGGCCACTCTACTAACTATGTATATTTAAATCTTAAGTAAAAATTCTAATTTTTCATTTTTTTGTGTAATAGGTAAACTTAATAAAAGTTTATTTGAGCAGCCATTTTTTAATATATTTAAATTTAAAAAATCATAAATATTGTGTCTCTTGTAACATACTATACTGTTTTATTTTTAACACGCTTTTATTAGCTTGGGTTGTATCTATCTATCTATCTATCTATCTATGTAACGGAATCTTTGAGCCTAATTTTTACCAACTTCCAGCGTTTCAATTTCTTTGAAACTTTGCACACGTATCAAGGACCGATGACAATGCAATAATTTAAAAACAGTATCCCGTTATCCTGATTAGGACCGCCAGGATAAATAAATTCATTTACAGATCCTCTGTGTCCTAATACTACTTTTGACAAAATGGCGAAGGAATTTTTAAGTGAATAAACTGGAGCATTTATTTTTAAAAAACTAATTGATATATCGAACTAAAAAATGAAAAATAAATAATAGTTTAAAAAAACTAAAAAACACGCTTTTATATGCAACCGAACTAAAAATTAGAAAATAATTTTTCATTACAAAGAGTTTGTCACTTCAGAATAAAAGCGTAGGGTGCTTAATATATTAAATGTTATAATTATTCTATTTGCAAATATCTATGAGGGAAAAGTTATGAAAAAATTGTAAAATGCACCCCACGCTTTTATTCTGAAGTGATAAACTCTTGTAATGAAAAATTATTTTCTAGTTTTTAGTTCGGTTGCATATAAAAGCGTGTTTTTTTAGTTTTTTTAAACTATTATTTATTAAAATTTAATACCGAATGTTTTAGTATTATTAAATATTCTTTATAAATCACATTTTTAAATAAAAACATAAATTATTAAAATTAAAAAAAAATGTAGAATAGTCTATTGTAAACGTTCTAACTAATTTCTCTTAAATCTACTAATAATTTAGTTGTCAAAGTACAACGGTATCTAGCCTACATAAAAAAAAAACAAATTTTTTAAGCCACTCTAAAAACTATGTATATTTAAATCTTAAGTAAAAATTCTAATTTTTCATTTTTTTGTGTAATAGGTAAACTTATTAAAAGTTTATTTGGACAGCCGTTTTTAATATATTTAAATTTTAAAAAATCATAAATATTGTGTCTCTTATAACATACTATACTGTTTTATTTTTAAAACTTAATACCGAATGTTTTAGTATTATTAAATATTCTTTATAAATCACATTTTTAAATAAAAACATAAATTAATAAAATTAAAAAAATTTAGAATAGTCTATTGTAAACATTCTAACTAATTTCTCTTCCAAGAAAACCAAAAGTTTTTATTCAAAATTTAATTGTTAAGTTTTCGCAGCACGGGGGATGATTCCCTTTGAAAAGACGGATTTCTTTTGCTAAATATTTCCACATTTATCATTTCTAAATCATTTTATATTTATCCAGTTTGTAAAGAAGATATTAGCCCGCCTTTGGCGAATTCGTTTGTGGGATAATACCGGATTTTTCAATTTATATTTTTATTTGATTATTGTTACCAAGCCATTCTTGTAGAACACTTCTGCAAGGTTTGTAAGAAAATATTTTACAAATATAAAATTAAACTAAAAAAATATACACGGTGTCTCTAAAGGTCTGTTCAAAATTCTGCCACAAATTCCTTGAACCAAATTACAAGGATATGACGCAATTTACCTTAGTCAAATAGTAAATTATTTGCAAGGTACAGGGTGTCAAAGTTTTTATTTAATTTTTACAATTTTATTTACTATAGGATATTTTTTTACAAAATCCGGTATTAACAGGTTTTTTAAAGTGGCGAATTACCGTATGCTAATATTTTTGTCTTAATATGTAAGAGGAGCCACCTGCCGTTCTTGGCATGGGTTTAAGTGTCATAACTTTTTTGTCCTGGTTTATTATAATTTTAGTTTATAATTTTTATTCTTCCATATTTTTGCACAAAAAAGGTATACTTATAAATATCGCTACAAGCAGCCGTTTTTAAGATATTTTAAGATTAAACATTTTATTCTATACAAAAGTTTGCCATTGCATTAATTCACGCTTTATCTAGGTCACCTGATAGAATCCAAAAGGTCTGTACAAAATGATAACACAAGTTTTTTGGGCCAAAGTACAAGGATCTAATGCAATTTACCCTCGTCGAAAGTTTGCTGGTTTGCTAGATACAGGGTGTCAAACTTTCCATTTATTTTTACGTGGATACCCTGTAGGTATCTCGTTAACGATTTACTTTTTAACTAACGCAAATGAGGTTAAATCGTTGTATTTTGGCGTAAGAAAATTGTTGTATTTACTTTTACAAATCTTTCAAATAGACCCAATCCAATATTAAATTAAGATCCTGCGAAAAAGATATCTGCTGCGCTCTGCGTTTGTTTTCCAAATCAGGTTTAGTGATGGGTTTAGGAACCTGAAAACTGCAGTGAAGGGTACTATCGTCGGCAAAACTATGAATGGAATTAGTTGTAGACGAGAGAAGGTCATTGATGTAAAGAAGACAACAATGTTGGTGCCAGAACTGAGTCCTGAAAGACCCCAGCATTACTTGGTAGAAGGTTGAAGAATGGCCTTCCACAATAACTGATATACTGATTTGTATTTAAAAATGAAATGTACATGATAGGACAAATCCTTGGCTTTTTAAAGAAAACCTATGTTTCGGTATGTTTAACACAAAAGCCACTCTTCACGTGCGAGGCTCAAATTTTAAGACAAAGTTACTAGTAAAAACCGCAATTCGCTATGTGTCGTTTACTCACTACAGCGTTTTTTTTTAATTTTTTGCGTTTTCGTTAATACTTTCTAACTTTTTAATTTTTAAATATTTTTTAGTTCTGTAAAAAATGTTTTATAGCAACTTTTATGCAGATCGCAGATATGCTTTTATATATTTTTTCTAAAGTTGCGCATTTTTAACTTATCTGTTTAATTTTGTAAATTTTAATTGAAGGAACCTGTATATTTTTCAGTTTGAAAGTGTTTAAAAAATTTCCTTTTTGAAAATGTATTACAATCTATATTTATGTTTATTAGTTTTCGAGATATTGCTATATTTTTGTCGTAATATGTAAGGGAAGCCACCTGGCGTTGTTTACATAGGTTTAAAGTGTCATAACTTTTTTGCCCTGGTTTATTATAATTTTAGCATAGAAATTTTATTCTTCTATATTTCGTGCACAAAAAAGGTATACTTAATAAATATTGCTACGAGCAACCGTTTTTAAGATATTTAAGATTAAACATTTTATTCCATACAAAAGTTTGCCATTGCATTAATTCACGCTTTATCTAGGTCACCTGAACCAAAAGGTCTGTACAAATTGATAATACAAATTCTTTGCGCCAAAATACAAGGATCCAGTGCTATTTACCCTAGTCGAAAGTTTGCTGGTTTGCTAGATACAGGGTGTCAAACTTTCCATTTATTTTTACGTGGATACCCTGTATCTCGTTAACGATTCACTTTTTAACTAACGCAAATGAGGTTAAATCGTTGTATTTTGGCATAAGAAAATTGTTGTATTTACTTTCAGAAAAACCCGGAGGGCCTAAATAAAGCGTAAAGGGATGCAAACATTTTTTTGTATGTGAAATTAAAGGTTTAAACTAAAATAATTTACAAACAGTTGCTCGTGGCGATAATTATTAGGTATACCTTTTTGTGCAAAAAAAAACAAAAATATCAGTTATTCACAAAAATCATAATATACCAGAGCCAAAAAGTAACGACACTTTGAAGTAAAGCAAAGTACTGCAGATGGCTCCCCACATTAAACGGCAAAAATATGAGCAGTTGATAATTCCTTGCTTTAAGAAAACCCCATATGCCGAATAAGATAAAACATGTCCAATATTAAAAATATATATTAAAAAAACTGAAATTAAATAAAAACTTTCACACCCTGTATCTCGCAAACAAATAACTTTTCGATTAAGATAAATTAGGTTAGATCGCTTTATTTTGACCCAAGGAGTTTATGGCAGCATTTTGTACAGACCTTTAAGAGATACTCTTTATACAGGGTGTTTCCTAACTACGGTACAAAACTTAAGAGACTGATTTTTACGTATTTTTATGAAAAAAAAGTTTATATAAACATTTGTCCGGACTTGCTGTATTTCTGTGATACAGGGCGTTAAAATTTAAAATAAAAGTATTGTTACGGACATTAAAAATAAGTGTTAGTTTATAGATTAGTATAAATTCGACTTTTGTGTTGTAAACTTCGAGACATTGACAAAGAGTAGATTTTGTCGTTGTTGTGAACCATAGTTACGTTCCATTGTTAATAAAGGTATAAAAACGAAGACACGTGTTTTTATACGAGGTGATTTGGAACAGTATACAGGGTGATTCACGATCATAAAACTTAAGGGGGTGATTCTACTTGGCAAAATAAGGGTAGAGCTTCATATAATTTTTTTCAAAATGTCATTCGTTTTCGAGTTACAAGCCGTCCAAGTTCAAATTTTATTTTGTTTTTTTCGCCATACTGCATTTAGTTTTTAACCAATCCAGTTGCTATTTGACACACAAATCAAACTTTGCAGATTCTAAAATTTTAAGACAAAAGTACTTTTTTTAAATACAGCCAGAGGGCAGTTTACCTAAAACTTAAAATTTATTTACATCATAACTTTTTTATTTGATGGCGCAAAGCTGGGGGCGCCATTTTATAGACAATCAAAAACCTAAAAAATAAGGTACTTTTTATTAAAGTCGATAAACCTCACCGTTTAGGCACCAATACACATCAAAGTTTTTAATAATTTCAATCAAATTACCTACATACATAGAGGGTGTCCAGTAACTCAACCGAAAAACTTTACAGGGCGATTCTACAACAGAAAAGAAGAAAAAACTTCATATAAACATATGTCCTAAACATCTTAGTTTTTGAACTACGGTGTGTTAAATAATTATTTTTTTAATTTGTTACACACCGTAGTTCAAAAACTAAGACGTTTAGGACATATGTTTATAAAGTTTTTTCTTATTTTTTGTTGTAGAATCGTTTGGTTAAGTTTGTCGGTTGAGTTACTAGACAATCTGTATATATGTATGTAATTTAATTGAAATTGATGAAAACTTTGATGTCTATTGGTGCCTAAATAGTGAGGTTTATCGACTTTAATTAAGATTACTTTATTTTTAAATTTTTGATTGTTTATAAAATGGCTCCACCACCTTTGCGATATCTGTCAAAATAAAAAGTTATGATGTAAATATATTTTTTAAAGTTTAGGTAAAGTGCCCTCTGGCGGTATTAAAAATAAGTACTTTTGTCTTAAAATTTTAGAATCTGCAAAGCTCGATTTGTGTGCCAAATATCAACTGGATTGGTTAAAAAATAAATGCAATATAGTGAAAAAACCAAAAAAAAATTGAACTTTGACGGCTTGTAACTCGAAAACGAATAACATTTTGAAAAAAATTATATGAAGCTCTACCCTTATTTTGTCAAGTAGAAGCACCTCCATAAGTTTCGTGATCGATTTTTGAATCACCCTGTATATTTTAAATACCATAAAATGTAATCTTTATAACTACTAATTGTAGTATCTTAAAAACCCATTTTTGCCGTATTTAGCCTTAACAATACACAAAAGAAGGGTGTATACAACCAAGTAAGAAAAACCAACAAGAAGTCATTAGCTAATGCCTTTTCGTGAATGCTGCTAATTGACATTTTTATTTAATTATCTGCGACAACCCCAAAGATAACTTTTTTAATGGATTTTTAGCTCAGAACTTAATAAAAAGAGTAGTTAATTGTAAAATGGTTATTTAATATATGACATGTTGAGATGCAGAATTTTTTAATAAAGATAAATGATTTTTAAAGATGGTAATTATCCTATACTACCGTGTATTGGACTGCTGATCGGTGCAAGATAATTTCTAAGGGTAGATGTTTTTCTACAAGCATCAAAGCATTTTTTTTTTAATTTTTTTATCTTTGGACAAACCACGAAGGCTAAAAGCCTAAATACTAACGTACCGTGAGTGACTTAAGCGAGGTAAGAGGGAGTTTGTTCACACGGGACTTAAATACTTGAACATTTGGAAGAAAGAATAGACCTCTGCGGGCAGCAGGTTCTGACGTTCTAGAAACTATGAGGGATAAAAGAACGCACAAAGTGGGAAGTTCGAGGCCTGTCCACTTGGACCGTATAGGAATGCATACGCGCGACCACGAGTTTCTCTGTTGGGAACCGTGAGTGGAGGAACTATACTGACAATTCTTCAGAGCAGAAGCCATGGAAGTACCTATAAAAAGCGATAAATCCCCCACAGCCCGACGATGGGCAAGAGAGGGAAGCCTTTCTGTAAGTGAAGGATCATTAATGAGACGAATAGCTCTTCTTTGAATGGAATCAAGAATGCTTAGGGTTGTGGGGGACGCCATGCCCCAGATATGAGAACAATATTCCAAGGGAGGTCGGATTTGGGACACATATAAAGTGTATAAATTAGAAGCGGAAAAATACTTTTGGCTCGAAAGAGAAATCCAAGCTTTTTTGAAGCTGCCGTGGCTATAGATACAATGTGTTTATGCCAGTTAATAGGTTACTTTCAAATGTGACGCCCACAAGATTGAAGGTGTCTTTGCTCTGTAAAACTTGGCCGCTCATAAGTAGAGGATAAGTATTTGATGACTCTTTTCGCGACAAGAAACATGATTGTGTTTTGGATGCATTCAAATGGACGAGATTTTTGGCGCCCCAATCCAATATTAAATTAAGATCCCGCGAAAGAGATATCTGCATCACTCTGCGTTTGTTTTCCAAATCAGGTTTAGTGAATGGGTTTAGGAACCTGAAAACTGGACTGAAGGGTACTATCGTCGGCGAAACGGCGAAGGTCGTTGATGTGAAGAAGAAACAATGTTGGTGCCTGAACTGAGCCCTGAGAGACTCCAGCATTTACTTGGTGAAAGCTTGAAGAATGGCCGTCCACAATAACTGATATACTGATTTGTATTTAAAAAAATGTACATGATAGGCCAAATTCTTGACTTAAAAAAACTTATGTTTCGGTATGTTTTATACAAAAACCACTTTTCACGTGCGGGGTTCAAATTTTAAGCCAAAGTTACTGGTAAAAACGAAATTTGCTATTTTGTGTTGTTTGCTCACTACAGCGTTTTTCTTAATTTTTGCGTTTTCTTTAATACTTTCTAACTTTCTTATTTTAAATATTTTTTAATTCTGCAAAAACTGTTTCATAGCAACTTTTATGCAGATTGCAGATATGCTTTTTATTTATTTTTTCTAAAGTTACGCATTTTTGACTTATCTGTTTAATTTTATAAACTTTAATTAAAGGACCCTGTATATTTTTTCAGTTTGAAAGTGCTTAAAAATACCTTTTTAAATATATTTTTGTTTATTAGTTTCCGAGATATTGCAAATTTTGTCATTTATTGCTGATATTAAGTAGAAAGTAGGCCATGAAAATTTTTTTTAAAAAAGTTTTACTTTAAACAATCCTAATATAACTTTTGTATATTGTTTTATCCTAATAACGTTTTATTTAGGTTTTATTAATACTCAGTAATTTAATGTAACAAACAACACTTATGCATGCAGGTAAATAAAAGATGACCATGGAAAGCAAATGCAAGCTTTCTATTAAAAGCCTAAATTTACAATGCGTTTGTTTTTCATGGATATCTTTTATTTACCTGCATACGTAAAAAATTGATCTGAAAACCTGAAACCAAAAAGTTCTTAGGGCACAATTAAACAGGCGCTTGGGTAAAAAAAATTGCGTGAGAAAACAGTTTCTTTCGAAAAATCGAAACAGACGTTTAAGTCTGTTTTTACTGCCAAAAGGTAACTATAATATGGGTCCAAGAGCATTATTAAACCCTCTGACAAGCTAACCCTAGCTTTACCCCGTGTAATTTGTTAATACCTTCGCGCTTAGTTATTTTTTTATCTTTGGACAATCCACGAAGGCTGAAAGCCTAAATACCTAAGATTTGGGGGAAGGAAAGACCTCCGCTGGCAGCAGGTTCCACAGTCTAGAAACTCTAGGGATAAAAGAACGAACGAAATGGGAAGTTCGGTGCCTGTCCAATTGAACTGTATGGGGATGCATACGCGCGGCACCACGAGTTTCTCTGTTGGGAACTGCAAGAGGAGGTACTATACTGGACAATTCGTCGGAGCAGAAGCCGTAAAAGTACCTATAGAAGAGCGATAGATCTTTCACAGCTCAACGATGGGTAAGAGAAGGAAGTCTTTGAGTGAGTAAAGGACCATTAATAAGACGAACAGCCCTTCTTTGAATGGCATCAAGAATGCTGAGGGTTGTAGGGGATGCCATTCCCCAGACATGAGAACAATATTCCAGAGAGGGTCGAATTTGGGACACATACAAAGTGTTTAAATTGGAAGGAGAAAATACTTTTTCGCTCGGAAAAGAAATCCAAGCTTTTTGAAGCCGCGGTGGCTTGAAAGATTATCTACTTTATCGGCCATAATTAGACAGGCGTTTGAATAGAAAAAAACAGTTATTTAAGAATAATCGAAACAGACCGTTTAGTCTATTTTTCTTGCCAAAAGGGCGACTATAGTGGGGTACGAGAGCGATATTAAACCTTCGCACAAGGTAACCCTAGCTTTACCCCGTGTAGTTTATTAACGGACGATTTAGTCTGTTCTTCGGACAAGGTAACCCTGGCTTTAACCCGTGTAGTTTATTATCACCGTAGCGCTTAGTACTTAAAATATTTTCTACTCTATTGACACGATTAGACAAGAGTTGGCGTAAAAAAACAGCCTTTTTCGAATAATCAAAACAGACGGTCTTGTCTGTTTTTAACGATATTAAACCTTTGGACAAGGTAACCCTAGCTTTACCCCGTGTAGTTTATTAACATCGTAGCGCTTAGTACTTAAAACATTTTCTACTCTATTGGCCACGATTAGACAGGCATTTGCATAAACAAAAACAGCCATTTTTATTACCAAAAGGGCGACTATAGTTGGGTCTGAGAACGATATTAAACCTTCGGACAAGATAACCCTAGCTTTACCCCATGTAGTTTATTAGCCCCGTAGCGCTTAGTACTTAAAACATTTTCTACTCTATTGGCCACGATTAGACAGGCGTTTGCATAAACAAAAACAGCCATTTTTATTACCAAAAGGGCGACTATAGTTGGGTCTGAGAACGATATTAAACTTTCGGAAAAGGTACCCTAGCTTTACCCCGTGTAGTTTATTAGCCCCGTAGCGCATTTTCTACTCTATTGGTCACGATTAGACAGGCCTTTGCGTAAAAAAACAGCTTTTTTGAATAATTAAAACGGACGGTTTAGTCTGTTTTTATTACCAAAAATGCGACTATAATTGGGTCCGAGAGCGATATTAAACCTTCAGACAAGATAACCCTAGCTTTACCCCATGTAGTTTATTAGCCCCGTAGCGCTTAGTACTTAAAACATTTTCTACTCTATTGGCCACGATTAGACAAGAGTTTGCGTTAAAAAACAGCCTTTTTCAAATAATCAAAACGGACGATTTAGTCTGTTTTTATTACCAAAAGGGCGACTATAATTGGGTCCGTGTAGTTTATTAACCCCGTAGCGTTTAGTACTTTAAACATTTTCTACTCTGTTGGCCACGATTAGATAGGCATTTGCGTCAAAAAGTAGCCATTTTTGAATAATTAAAACAGTCGGTTTAGTCTGTTTTTATTACCAAAAGAGCGACTATAATTGGGTTCAAGAGCGATATTAAACCTTCGGACAAGGTAACCCCACTGATCTCGATGGATTGCCAATGTTATAACCTGCACGAAACAAAAGTTACATTTCATGGGCGAAAAAACCGGTTTGTACGCAAGCAAGTTGAGGGTAAACGCACCTGGCGCCAAACAAACTATCCGCATTATCGGAAAGAATGTCGACGACGTCCTGGTTTTCTGTTCGAAGTAGGGTAGCTAATGAGCGTCACGGTCAGACCGCGGACGAAGGGTACGGGGTGCCGGTGTTTGTATTTTGCCACGGCTTTTAAGTGCGCATGTTCGTCCACCCATTCATTTGTTTACTGCGCGAGGTCGTAAAAATCCGAAAAATGCTTTTTGCCACTGCGGATCTAAATGTAGGTTATCTATGGGTAACCCTAGCTTTACCCCGTGTAGTTTATTAACACCGTAGCGCTTAGTACTTAAACATTTTCTACTCTATTGGCCAAGATTAGACAGGCGTTTGCGAAAAAAAAACAGCCTTTTTTCGAATAATCAAAACAGACGGTCTAGTCTGTTTTTATTACCAAAAGGACGACTACAATATGGGTTCGAGAGCGTTATTAAACCCTCGGACAAGCCAAGTTTTAATTAATTTATTGACGCGTCCTAAATCCACATCGACATAAAAAGTTTCCCTTTGCTGGGCAGTGGAACTAATGCTTTCCAATTATCAAAGGGCTGTATTGAAAACTTTTGACACAACTTGTTTAATATTGTTAATGGTTATCTATGGTTTTAAAATGTTTATTATAGAACGTGTTTTTTGTAGGGGACGCTATGCCCCAGATATAAAAACAATATTTTAAGGGAGGTCGGATTTGGGACACATACAAAGTGTATAAATTAAAAATACTCTTTGGCTCGAAAAAAAATCCAATACTTGTTCATATTACTTGGTTTCCATAAATACAGATTAAGATTTTCTACAGAACCTAACACTCATTTGGATCTTTTTTTTTTGCGGCGAAGCCCACAGCCAATCATAATTTGAGTATTGAACTTGGCTCACTATTTTCACGTTTATGTTTTTGGTGGGATATCATTATTTTTTGTAAAGAAAGAAGTAAAAAACACTAGAATTACCACTAACCATTTCATTTTTTTCATGCCTCGTGTATTCAGTTTGTTTATTGGGGTGGCAACACAACAAGGAAAATAATTTTGTTTTCGTTGTCAATATATTATTGATAATTAAAAAGAAAATAAAAAAAGTTATGTGTTCGCCCGGTATCGAACCGGGTACCTTTCGCATGTGATAACAACTACACCACGGATCATCTTATCATATCAAATATCTACTCATAACTTCAGACACTAAAAAATCCTCATGGGTTTATGTGTCTTTAATTAATATATCTCTCTCTACTCATAACGGTATAAACGCAACAATTAAAAATCCTTTTTTTTTGTTTTGGGAACCCCCTCCCTATTTATTTTTTTTTATTTCCAGATATTTCCTACGCCGACACACAGTTACCGAGCTGGGTTCCAAATGTTATCTTTCTAGGTTATCTGAAAATGGGTTAGGTTTTTGATATATATGTCAGTCAGTCAGTCAGTGGAAAAATTGACGACTTTTAGACCTTCATATCTTTAAAACCGTTTAAGCTAAATTTATAAAATTTGGGCTTCTAGTTGTCCTTATGGGTATAAATAAACCCACATATGTATTATGTGTGTAATTTAAATAGGTTTTGAGTTATGGAGGGGTTAAAAGTGGCACCAAGTGTTTCGTGTTATATTACACGTTGCGCTGTAGCCAGTTCATTTGCTTAAAGTTGGCTTAATACGCTGCCGCATGTGTTGATACACCAATAGTGGGAAATGTTAGATAGATAGATAGATAGAATTTATTACCTTAATATGCACAATATGTACAAAGGGGTCGTCAATATAAATAAATATAAATATAAATACTATAAAAATATATAGATATACACAAATATACATAGACACATAAATATATAAAATGTAATTTTAAAAACACACAAAATAAAGAATACAAATGAACAGAAACCTTAGCTATAAATAATTACTATAAATAAAGCTAAAATTTGTAAAAATATATACATATAAAAGAATATTAAACTTATCAAATCAAAACGCAAGCAAAGTAACAAAGTCTAATGTCGCATATACTCTGCAACCGAGTAAAATGCCTTGTCAATAAGAAATTGCCCAACGGCATTCTTGAATTTACCATCATGCATATTTCTAAAGTCTCTTGAAAGCTTGTTGTAGAGAGTAAGACAACCGTAAAAGGAGAATTTCAAAAAGGAGGTTTTGTGTAAAGGAACATCTATAATAGTCCTGTTTCTAGAGCTGTAATGATTTAACTCTTCGAGTCTCCTAAATAGTCCCATATTAGAATTTACATAAGTCACGCACTTAAAAATAAACACACATGGCAAAGTGTGGATTCTTCTCTGGATGGAAAGGTTTGCAGCTGTTTAAGATTAAAAATTACCCTCAGTAGTCTTTTTTGCGCCACAAAGACTCTCTCAGATGCAGTACTACCTACCCAGGACACAATATTATTTGAAAGATGGCTGTAAGCCAGTGAATAGTTCACAGAGAGCAATCTCGATTCGTCCAGTGTATTTTTTAAGTTAGGGATTGCATAAAACGCCGAATTTAATATTGCGCAGACATAATCAACGTGATTTTGAAAAGACATTGTGGAGTCAAAAATGGTTCCCAAAAATTTGGTAGTTTCAGAAAATTTAATATTATTATTTTTTCAAAATTTGATGGTAACGGTTTTTTAATAAAGAAGTTCATGTATACAGTTTTGTTAGTGTTGATTATAAGATTGTTGTTCCGACACCAGACTTCCATATCATGGCACACAATCCTGTGTGTTAACAATACATACATGGTTGTAAATAAAAATCGTTTTTGATCTAAACTAATTAAACTAACGAAAATAACATCGAACATATTTTTACAATCGATTTTGTTAAACTAAACTTTTATGAAGAATATGGTTTAAGAAGCCCCAATAAGTTAATTAAAACTTGCTTTGTCTTCGCTTAATAACAAAACTTGGACCAATATTGTGTTTTCCCCTCGGGCCATAAAAGCCAATTAGGCCCTACGTTTCGATTTATTTGAAATAAGGCCTTGTTGTGGCTATCTTCATATTTTGTTGTTAGTAGATATTAAATGAGAGTATACAAAATATTTTCAAATAGATCAATAAACTTATCCTAAACAGGATTTACAGGGTCATCCAACTAAGTATCCTTCATTAGTATCCAATTTCCTTATTAGTCAAAATGTAAGTTTGTTTAAATTGGCAAGCAAGGGATTTTCTACAGACCTTGGCACTCATTTGGATCTTTTTTTTTGCGGCGAAGCCCACGGCCAATCATAATTTGAGTATTGAACTTGGCTTACTACTTTCACATTTATGTTTTTGGTGGGATATCATTATTTTTTGAAAAGAAAGAAGTAATATAAAACACTACAATTATCACTAACCATTTCATTTTTTCATGCTTGCGTATTCACTTTGTTTATTGGGGTGGCAAACACAGCAAGGGAAATAATATTATTTTAGTTGTCAATTTATTATTGATAATTAAAAAGAAAATAAAAAAGTTATGTTTTCGCCCGGTATCGAACCGGGCACCTTTTGCATGTGATAAATCCATCGCACCACGGATCATCTTATCATATCAAATATCTACTCATAACGGTATAAACGCTACAATCAAAAATCCTTTATTTTGTATGGGAACCCCCTTCCTATTTTTTTTTATTTTCAGATTTTCCCTACGCCGACACACAGTTACCGAGCTAGGTTAAATGTAGGAATTACAAATTTCAATAGATGGAATACCCTATAATTTATATAAGCGTCTAAAAAATATTTTAAAAGAACGTTAGAAATAGGTGTACCGCAAGGCTCCGCACATTGGTCCTGTTGCTCTTTCTTTTTTTGTTTATCAATGATGTCGCCTCCTGTTTCCGTTCTACACGTTTTCTGTTGTACGCAGATGATCTTAAGCTCTACAACACGTGTCGATTCTGGACCAAACAGCTTACAGTCCGACCTAGATAACTTTACGTCATGGTGCTCTAGGAACTTATTAAGTATCAATGTCACAAAGTGCAAGGCAATCAGGTTCTACAAGTGTACAAATCCAATCCAATCTGTTTATAGGATTAATAATGAGTTGGTAGAGAACTGTGGGAGTTCATTAACGACTTGGGTGTAATTTTGACCGGAGCTTATCTTTTAATAATCACATTGATAGTATAATTCTGAAAGCTCTGGAATGCTGGGCTTTATTAAACGAAACACACAAAATACATCCACGATACCAAAGCCATTACCTGCTTATACAACTGTCTAGTCCACAGTGTCCTAGAGTACTGTTCTATTATCTGGCCTCTCGGTACTAACGTCCACAAAATAGGTTAGAAAGGGTGCCAAACAAGTTCCTCAAATATCTGTTGTGTAAACACTCAGTGCTCAGAAACGCCAGAACAGCATATGAGCCTGCCAGTGCGGGAATGAAAGCTTGGAGACCAGATCGAGGCACTGCACAGCTTTCTCATGCTTGGTCAGGCCTGCAATGGCTCCGTAGCTGTGCCGAGTCAGACGTTGCGACAACAAAGTTTTTCGGCAGTTCGACGCACACGGTTCCAACTGGCCGAGTCATCACGGTACGATAGATAGACCATGGCTTCCTTATTTTATGTTAAAAATGACGTTTGTAAGCCATTACATAACCATCAATTTCTTCTAAACAAAAGCCTTTAATGAGTTGGGTTTCTCGTAGAGAAAATTCGCTAGCATTACTTACCCACATTTTTAAAATGCGGTGCTGATATTTTTATATTGAAATTTTAAAGCCAATTAGCCAATTTTATTTTAAATTCACGTTATGGTTTATTCGTAATACGGCCCTGTATTTTTCAGTATTTGGTAAGAATGGTAAGCTCTGCATTTTAAAATAATAAAAAAGTTTTGTAAAGAATATTAACTAAAAATCCACAAGTATTAAATGATTAACTGATTCACTTATAAAGTAACAATTTTTATATGAAACTTGTTTCCGCTTTTTTATTTAGGTAAATCTAACAACAAGCAAAACATCTTTGATAATTTTTAACTGTTTTTCTAAAATATCACAATAGTTATTTATGTATCAAGGGCGTTACTAGGACTATAATGCCCTGAAGGTCGAAATAGCCCGAGAGCCTCTGGCCCGAGGGCTAGATTTCGACCTGATGGGCATTATAGTCCAGTAAAGCCCGTGGTGCACACAATGCTTTATGTTTTACCCAAAAGAGTTTTTCAATGATTAATTACATTATTTATTCGCAATATAAAAATAAGTTGCACCTGTACCTGTATACGTAAGTAGATAATGACTGGTGTTAAGTTTGACTTTGATGTTTCTATCATTTAGTCAGTTGGCATTTTTTATTTAACGATTTGCTCAAAATGGGAAAAATTCCACAAAATATAAGAGAAAAAGCCATAAAAACGACCGAAAATATTTTGCCAGTTAAATCAAGGCAACAGTATGATCGGGAGTATGGCATATTTGGTATTTGGAAAGATGCGAAAGCAATTCTTCAAATAACCGAAACCGTTTTAATGGCATATTTTCAGGAACTGGTAAGTTATTGATTTTATTTTAATACATATGTTTGTATAAACTTGATATTTATTGTGAGAGAAATAAAATTGGATAAGCAATAGAATTTCCATATTAGGGCATTAGGGCATTATAAGCGGGCATTATCATAATGCCCGCTTATAATACCCTAGGTGTGATAGCAGGTATTATTGCTTCCATAACATATTCCGTTTCTAAGGTATTACAGATCAATAATAGATGGGTAAAACATAAAAGCCTTAAAAAGTAAATTATTAAGTTGGGAGTAGATATTTATTTTTTAACATTGATGGTATGATGGAAAGATCCTAAATATGCGCAACTGCAAATTTAATATTTAAATATCAGGACCATATTTTAAAATGTGAGTTAGTGATGTCAGGGGATTTTCGTTAAGTTCTGCTTTGTTTATTAACGTAATTTAATAACTTAAAATGTAGAGGTAATTATTTTTATCAAATAGTCCAAAATACAGGTCCATATTAGGCTTAAACCTCAATGTGTGATACATAATTGATTTTTACTAAAATAGGCTCTTAAATTATTATATTAGATTATCAGGACCGTATTTAAAAAATTAGGCTGATGATGGTCCCACGACAACGCAGTTTAAATAAAATACCACTATTAGATAGAGCTGAAAAAGTGACAATGCAAAATTTATTTTCAGAACCGAAATTAAATAAGGCCAGGAAAAAATTAAACCAATTTCTAATTTTTCGTTTTTTTTCGGATATCTCCAGAAATACTCAAAATTTTAAAACTTTCCAAACGACATATTATTAGGCACATAAAACGTTGTTCTTATTTAACTGACTTCGTATCTCTTACCATTTCCAAGATGCCCATACTGGCCCCCTTCTTATCTTGGACACGTTGTATAAGTTTATTTCTTTTAAAGAAAATTAATCCAATTTGTTTACAGGTAAACAAATCTTCTCACCTAATTTTCTTTCGACTCGATTTTCAAAAGAAAATTCATAACATTTACCATTACTTAATTTCTGTAACATATGTCTGAAAACCCCGAGTACAATAAAATGATTTACAACGCGCTAAGTCTTTGCATTGTCTGAAATTCTAGAACAATTGCATCGTATGTCTAGCATAAACACAATTGCGCTTGTTGCAATAGAACTCAACCATGTTTAGTGTGGATTCGCGTTACTAATTTCTACGGTTCAAGTTAGCACAAATGACGCCAATTTATACCCGGGCTTTTATAATGCATTATTTATTTTGTATAATTTTATTAACCCTCGAGCGGGCGCGCTCAAATTTTATACCGCAATTTTATAAGTTTCAGAACAGAAAACCATACGTTCGCGGTAAGCCAATGTGCGTGAATATATTTGGCAACAGTGGGTGCAAAGATTGTGCGAGTCCTAGGTTAATTTCAGTCATAATCGATCCGTGAATTGAACGACTACAGAGTTGCGGTATTCCGTTCCGCGGCGCGCCTGGTCATGTAAGTAAACAATTATTCTATTTTGTTATGTTTTTTATTGATTTGCGTATTTTGGATTATTCTTTAAAATTGGTTGTTGTCAACATTATGAATATAATATCTAAGTTCATATTATGTTGAAATTATTGTAATTACGAAATAATTTAGCTCCATCCTCATTATTTTTTTGTTTTTACAGGCCTCTAAAGTATTCAAGAACCCTATTTGCATCCCAAAGAATTGAAAGATCTTGCTCTACGTTTATATGACGAAGAGGAAGAAAAAATCCCGTTGATTTTACTAATGAAAGTGAAGGAGAAGATGAGGTTATCGAACATAATCTGTACGATAGCGAATCTGAACAATTAGTGGAAGAAGAAGAAAATGATACAGATTTGGAATTAATCACACACTAGCACTAGCATAATGAGAGACGAATTGGACCGTGTCATATATGCGGACTTCATAGGAATAACAGAACCACCACATTTTGCAATTCTTGCCGAAAATTCGTATGCAAAAACCACAGTGAACAGTTAATCCAATTAGTGTTGGAACCTTTCAAATGATCTTCTGAATGATATTCGAACATCGGGATATTCGAAATGATTCGAATATTTCTTCCGAATATTTATAGACAACCCGTAAAACATACTCCAAACCATTAGTAATCAAACAAACAAGAATATCAGCTGTAATATTTATGGTATAGCGCCAAAACTCGAAAAACACTCGGAATAAGACGTGAAATAATTCGTTGCCGCAAATAGAAACAACCTTTCAATCGGTATTTCGACAGAATACACGCTTATTGGCAATGAAATATAAAATCTTTCGAAAGATCTTTTGCATTGAAATATGAAATGTTTTGAAAGATGTTTCGAAAGATCTTTCTCAATAAAATATAAAATGTTTCGAAAGATCTTTCGAATATTAAAATCTTCCGAATACGAATATTCGAATATCGAAATCTTTCGAATATGCACACCACTAAATCCAATGTGATACTTGCAAATATCCACCAATGGAAGAAGACGACTGAGCTACTTGAAATTATTATCATGTTCTTTATGTAGCATTTCATTTACGTTTATGTATTTAGAATATTTTTTTATTATTTTTCTGAAATTGTTTGTTAATTTTTTTGCACAATAAAGTTGAAATATTGCTGTGTATTGATCGTAAAACTCTCTTTAACGATGTTGACTTGATGTCAAAATAAAATTTCAATAATTAAATCAATAAAAATGCTAAAAATTGTAGCAAGTAGGGATGCGGTATAGGGTACCGCAGCGCGCCCGCTCAATAGGTTTGTAAGTACGCTCCCGCTCAAGGGTTAAATGTCGTTCAAAATTGTTTAAATTTCAAAATGGTAGCATTTTTAACGTGACAACGTCTTACAATTTGATAGACCCGGATGCCAACTCCAAGAAACATGACTCATAACGGCATTAGGTCTTCGCGTTATGTAGCCGCGTTCCATTTAATGCTTGGCTTGGCCTTCGTATTCTACGTACATAAAAACGTGCAGTAAAAAAGTAATACAGGGGTTTAATATTAGGTCTATTAATTAAGCTATTTTATACATTATACAAAGTGTGTAGTGTTTTGTGTATCATATATACAGGATGTTTATGTATATCTGTCCAAAATATGAAGGATTTTTTAACGTGACAACGTCTTAACCGGGAGTATACACGGTCATGCAAACCTGAAACGCACTTGCATGAAAGCAAATGTCAAATGAAGCTTTTGATACACACGATTCAGATGTATCTGTCCGTTTTGCGTCAGTTTTCGCAGCTGGTGGCGTGATCAACTTAAACATAAGCGTGATTCAGCGAAAAGGTTTTTATTTTTGTCAATGTATTTATTACTTTTAACTTTCCAAAGGCATGGATAACCTATACATTACATCTTCCCGGCGCCAAAGAGCCATTTTGTTAACTCAAAACCAACAATATAACCCCGTAAACGACGTCCTTAAACTGAAACGTTAACTGACGTGTCCTACACATGCACAATTTTGCACGACGTGCGCCACGAAAAATCAAAGTCGGCCATCGAGTTGCATGCCAAGCCAGATGTGGCAGTTTTTAATACACACGGTCAAATTTGCGCGCCAGCCTTGGTTTTTTTGACAGATGTGACAATAGATAGACCCAGCAGCAAGCACCAAAAAACATGACTTATGCCGGCGTTAGCTCGCCGCGTTATGTTGCCGTGTTATATCGCCGCGTTTCATTTAATGCTTGAAGTGCAAGCAAGAAAACGGGAAGCGACAAAGAGGCACAATCTCCGACTTGAGTGAGCATGCAGTGAAAAAAAAAAAAAAAAAAAAAAAAGCAGAGGACAATCGGCCTCCGTATTCTACGTATATTATATACATACGTGCAGTAAAAAAAAATACAAGGGGTGTTAATATTATGTATATTAAATAAGATATTTTATACATTATATATTTAAATAAAAAAAAACAGAGGCACAATCGGCCTCCGTATTCTACGTATATTATATACATACGTGCAGTAAAAAAAATACAGGGCGTGTTAATATTATGTATATTAAATAAGATATTTTATACATTATATATTTAAATAAAAAATAAAAAATACAGTAATTGGTAAAATTAGATACAGGATTTATAAAAATTATATATTTTTAGTTAAATGAAGAAAATATAATATATAGAATGTTTTAAATAATACTGGCCAAATTAGCAAAAAACAGTAATAATAAAAAATCCGTTATGTACAGGGTTTTTATAAAGTATATAAAAATAAAGCTATTTTATACATTATACAAAATGTTATTAAAATAAAAAAATTAAGTAATTGGTAAAATTAGATACATGATTTTTAAAAATTATATATCTATAGTTAAATGGAGAAAATATACCATACAGGATGTTTTAAATAATCCTGGCCAAATTAGCAAAAATCACTAAACAATTTAAAATATTTTTTCTATATAATTTATTTTCAAGTTGTTAGTTTTGTTGTACTTTTCATTATATTAAGTTTAGTTAATACCTCACTATCACTATCCAAAACTAACCAACGATTTTATATTGAGGTAGTTGTAAAAAATATGTAATTGGCCAAATACTTTTTGTTAAAGAATACGATCATTTTAAGATAAAAGCGCGATCTTTTAAATTTTTAAAAATTCGATCAAATAAAACTAAAAATACGGCCTAATGAATAACATCGAAACTTTGTGAGGTGTTTATGGGCATATTGAACTAGAAAAGGTGAAAAACGGTACTAGTTTTCTCGATATTTCCAATTTAGAGGCTGATGATCCCAAAAGCCACCAAAAATCCTTTTTTCTTAATTTTTCAAATTATTGTAAAGGATAAAAATTCGAAAAACCGTAGCTGACTTTTATAAAGAATGTATTCAAAATTTTTAAATCCTTGCTTGTGCGATCAGCGATTCCTTTAATATTTATGGTTAAGGAAAAAAGATCTTTTTCCATTTAAAATTTATTATCTCAGCAAAAAATGGTTGTTTTAAACTATTAATAAAGCAAATTAAAACTGAATAAACAAATTATCCATAAAATGTTTAAGTTGAATCTTTTTTCCAAGTTCGAAAAGACTCTAAAAATTTCGTTTTTTTCTTCAGTATTTATTAGGGTGAAAGATGAAGATTTACCATTAATAAATATACCAATCAGACACCACCAATTTTTAAATAAATTTTGTTTTCAGTTTACATTGCTTAAATTTCGTTTTTTATATAAAGAACAAGAATTTTGTTTTTTAGAAATAATAGTTATTTATTAGATAAGTGGGTTATATTACATATAAGTCACGCAAGAAAAGTTTAACTCTCGAGCCCGAAGGGCGAGAGAGGTAATTTTCTTAAGTGACTTATATGTAATAACTCACGTGTCTAATACAAAATTTTATCCAACACTTTTGTATAAATCGTTTTTCATATCAAAAATAATTTGAAAACGTCATCCATTATTTGTTACTTGTCATTGTCAACACCAGCAACAAAGTCTATAATTCACTAGTGAGCTAAAGGGTACTTTAGCTCACTAGTGACTTATAGTACACTTTATATCCTCAAAATCTGATCAATTATGTAGATATTATATGTAAGTGTTGGATAATAGTTATTTATTAGATAAGTGAGTTATATTACATATAAGTCACGCAAGAAAGGTAATTTTCTTAAGTGACTTATATGTAATAACTCACGTGTCTAATACAAAATTTTATCCAACACTTTCGTATAAATCGTTTTTAATATCGAAAATAATTTGAAAACGTCATCCATTATTTGTTACTTGTCATTGTCAATACCAGCAACAAAATTTTTGTATTGTCTATAATTCACTAGTGAGCTAAAGGGTACTTTAGCTCACTAGTGACTTATAGTACACTTTATATCCTTAAAATCTGATCAATTATGTAGATATTATATGTAAGTGTTGGATAAAAGTTATTATTAAATAAATTTCCGGGGAATTGGCAAACCATATCCTGCGCTAATATACTGTAATTAAAAATTTAAAAATAAATTTGACATGAATACCGTCATTTTTTAAATTTATATAAATGAAAAGTTTATAGTATATAGACGTTACCCTAACAGGGTTGGCTACCTTTTCTTGGGCCTAATACCTGCCAACCAGGGGTAAACAGCTAACTTAAGGGTATGTATTTACCGTCCTCGTTTAGTTTAAAACAAATTTGATCTCTTGACTGTTTTTTATGTACTGTTATCGCGTAAAAAATAATCTTGCCTATTTCTCGGCATGGTCAAATTCCTATCTTATTTTTTTTATTATCTTTGGACAAACCACGAAGGCTAAAAGCCTAAATACTCACGTACCGTGGGTGTCTTAAGCGAGGTAAGAGGAAGTTACTTATACTTGAAGATTTTGGGGAAAGGAAAGACCTCCGCGGGCAGCAGGTTTCACAATCTAGAAACTCTAGAGATAAAAGAACGAACAAAGTGAGAAGTTCGAGGCCTGTCCAGTTGGACCGTATAGGGATGCATAAGCGCGGAACCACGAGTTTCTTTGTTGGGAACCGTGAGTGGAGGAACAATACTGGACAATTCTTCAGAGTAGAAGCCATGGAAATACCTATAAAACAGCGATAAATCCCCCACAGCCAGACGATGGGCAAGAGAGGAAAGCCTTTCTGTAAGTGAAGGATCATTAATGAGACGAATAGCTCTTCTTGGAATGGAATCAAGAATGCTTAGGGTTGTGGGGGACGCCATGCTACAGATATGAAAACAATATTTCAAGGGAGGTCGGATTTGGGACACATATAAAGTGTATAAATTAGAAGCGGAAAAATACTTTTGGCTCGAAAGAGAAATCCAAGCTTTTTGAAGCTGCCGTGGCTATAGATACAATGTGTTTATGCCAGTTAATGTTACTTTCAAATGTGACGCCCACAAGATTGAAGGTGTCTTTGCTCTGTAAAACTTGGCCGCTCATAAGTAGAGAATGAGTATTTGATTACTCTTATCGCGACAAGGAACATGATTGTGTTTTGGATGCATTGTCAGTTTGTATTCCTATTTATTAAAAAATAAATAGGAATACAAACTGACAATGCCAAAAATGTTTTCTATTTATTTAAGCAAAAACCGTACATCAAGCAAAAAAACAGAAGATTAAATTTGTTTTAAACCAAACAGGGATTTGAAAAATAATTTTTATGTTGGAAAAATGAAGTGGCGTGCCATTTTTTCTTTTAATATTTACCTTAACCCCTCTAAGAACCCTTAAAACTTTTTGAGAAATAAATGACGCTTAATACATACCCTTAAGCTGTATACACATGTTGGGCAGGTTTTATGCAGCCAACCCTGCTGTGGCATTATCTACATACTATAAACTTTTCATTTATATAAACTAAAAAAATTGACGGTATTTAGTCAATGTTTTTTTATGAAATTTTTAATTACACTATATATAACTTTTCTTATTAAAGAAAATTATTTCATAAAATAATTAATAGTTTAAAAAAACTAAAAAACACGCTTTTATATGCAACCGAACTAAAAATTAGAAAATAATTTTTCTTTAAAAAAAATATTGTCATTTCATAGTAAAAAGCGTGGGGTGCATTTTACTATTTTTTCATAACTTTTCCATCATAGATATTTGCAAATATAATAATTATAACATTTAATATGTTTATCACCCCACGCTTTTTACTATGAAATGACAATATTTTTTTTAATGAAAAATTATTTTCTAATTTTTAGTTCGGTTGCATATAAAAGCGTGTTTTTTAGTTTTTTAAACTATTAATTATTTTCATTTTTAGTTTCTGCTACTCTTGACAAAATGGCGAAAAATTTTTTAATGAACAAGAGTGGCAAATTTTAAAATTTTTCCAACAGATTGCAACTCACTAAAAAATTTCTTCTTCATTAAGTAGCAAAGTTTGAAGTTTTGCCAACAGATGGCAATCCAGGCAATGTTTGGACCGTTGCCAATATATTGCAACCCACTAAAAAATTTCTTCTTCATTTAATAGCAAAGTTTGAAATGTTGCCAACAGATGGCAACCTAGGTGTTGTTTTTATAATATAATGGAATTTTTTTTCCTGGCGATCCAAAAAAGATAACGGGATACTGTTTGCAGATTATTGCATTGTCATGTTTCCTTAATACGTGTGCAAAGTTTCAAAGAAATCGAATAGCTGGAAGTTGGTTAAAATTAGGCTCAAAGATTCCGTTACATAGCCAGATAGTTACAACCCAAGTTAATAAAAAAGCGTGTTAACGGCATTTATTAACTGTTATTGTTCATAAAAATTGAACACCAATGGTGCAACTAACCCTATTGTGTAAAAGAACTTATTAATTTTTATTGTTCATAAAAATTGAACACCAATGGTGCAACTAACCAAATTGTGTAAAAACTAAAAAATTTCTTCTTCATTTAATAGCAAAGTTTGAAATGTTGCCAACAGATGGCATCCTAGGTGTTGTTTTTATAATATAATGGAATTTTTTTCCTGGCGATCCAAAAAAAGATAACGGGATACTGTTTGCAGATTATTGCATTGTCATGTTTCCTTAATACGTGTGCAAAGTTTCAAAGAAATCGAATAGCTGGAAGTTGGTTAAAATTAGGCTCAAAGATTCCGTTACATAGCCAGCCAGATTGATAGATTGATAGATAGATAGTTAAACCCAAGTTAATAAAAGCGTGTTAAAAAAGAATAAGGGGTCCAGTTATACAGGGTGGCCCACCATATTCGACACGGTCTGTAGCTGGATAATCATGGGGTTTTAAAAAAAGTAAATACTGAAACATATACAGGTCGGATAAGGCCACAGTATAAAATTATTTTACTCTATACAGGATGTCTCAAAAAAGTGTGACGTATCAAAGTATATTTTTTTTTAAATGGAAGGCCCTATATTTTATGACAGGGGTGCAATTAAATTAATTTTATTTTAACAATATAAACTCCTTAAACTTTAAAATTTGTTACAAGATTAGGAATTAGAAAAAGTCTGCCTTATCATACGAGGGTCATATCGAGATTATAGATTATACAGGGTGATCAAAAAATAATTTAATTTTTTTAGAAAGTCAAATAGCAATATCTCTCTTATTTTAAATGGAACAAGTAAATTCCGTTTTAACATATTTTTATTCCAAATTTCTATTTAAATGTAAGTAGGCTGTGATATAGCTATGCCTATTTACTAAGCCGTTATTGCAAAATGTAAATTTGTTGAAAAAAGCACAAAATTAAAAGATTTTGTATTATCTGCCACTATTTTTAAAATTCACAGAAAAAAATTTCATTAGTTGCTTATAATGCTACATCCAATAACACTTATTTCAGCTGAATGTGGTAATAATAAAACTTCTGTTTTTAAACAATCCTAATAACGCCTCTGGTCAGTTATGACGACATTCTGTGACCTATAACTCGTTTCTTCCATTATCCATAATCACTGTGTCAAATTTTTTAAAGCAACTATTAAGGTTATCAGATGGTTTCTCCTGGAATATTTTTAGGATTAACTCTAGACTAAAGTAAACCATTTTTTCACATCCTCCCAGTATTATATCATCTTGTTGTTGTAGAAGAAGGGTTTTTATTTAAAATCATTGAAATTTCTTTTAAACTGACTAAAACACTAGTAATTAATAAATGGTCGTTGTTATTTTCTTAAGAAAAATATTAATGGCTGCTATGTCACAGCCAACTTTAATTTAAATAAACATTTGGACTAAAAATTTGTAAAAACAGATTTTACTAAAATAGCATAAAAGACAGGTATAGGCAACCTATACACCATTTGAAAAAGCATTTTATTTGTCATCATGTGACGTGAAAAAATACAGGGTGTTCCATTTAAAATAAGAGAGTTATGGCTATTTGATTTTCTGAAAAATTGAAATTATTTTTTGATCACCCTGTACAATATTTGATCTTGATTTAACCCACGTATGATATGTCAGACTTTTTCTAATCTTGTTACATATTTTAAAGTTTAAAGTGTAAAAAGTGTTAAAGTAAAATCAATTTAATTTTACATTTTTCAAAAAAATCAAATATCACAAAAACGAATAAAATTAGAGACTTAGTACTATAAACAAACTTGAGTTATTTTTTAAAGTAGAATCTAAACCCGTCATAAAATATAGGGTGTTTCATTTAAAAAATAAAACTTTTGATACGTCATCCTTTTTTGAGACACCCTGTATAGACTAAAATAATTTTATACTGTGGTCTTATCCGACCTGTATATGTTCCAGTATTTTTTTAAACCCCATTGTTATCCACCTACAGACCGTGTCGAATATGGTGGGCCACCCTGTATAGCCGGATCTTAGACTAATAGTAATATCTCAAAATTTAAGTCTTTAAAATGTTTTTTATATCCCCCAATTTTTTCCACTAGTGCAGTATTTTTTTCCTATTTTCACGTTAAAATAAAAAAAAAACAAAATTTACCAATACGTCCTGGTGTCTTTGATTAATTCCATATTTTCAAACCCTAAAATATTCCCTTTGTAGTCGAGTTCGACAAAAGATATCCAGCATTACAAATGGAGAATAAATGTTTCTGAAACGATTACTTTTATTGTTTGAATAGGGTCTCGTTTTATTCTTTGACAGATGCTTTGGACTTTGGGCGGTCAAATTTAGTCTTAACTTTTGGTGAAGCATTCGGAAAATGTACCGGCGGATTAAGTTGGGAAAATATTTTCTTTCCATTTATGTTTTTGTTTTACCAATTTCTGTCTGACCGGAAAGAAAAAACATTTTAACCTGATGTTTTAAAGGTAAAATTTAACATCAGTATACAAGGTGTCTTTATAAGGTCTGCACAAAATCCTTAGGCAACAATTTAACGCAATTTAGCTCACTCAAAAAATTAATATTTTCAAGATACAGGCTTTATAGTTTCTATTTGATTTTAGGTTATTTTTTATTATTTAATTTCATACATTTTTTAAATAAAATTTAGTAATAAAAGATTTTCGATCTAAATATGCTAACGTCTTTTGTAAAATATAGAGGATGCAACCTGCAGTCCTTTCTTATGTTCAAAATGCTGTAACTTTTCTTGCCTATCTAGTTATTATCTCTACGAGTAATAGTTTTTAGGATTTTTTGAATAAAATGTTTAATTTCGCCCAAAAATTTTTTTCTGTACACTCTAACTAGGCTACTAGGGTTGTTTTTTTAAAGGTCTGTACAAGGCAGTACTACAATTTTCCTATGCCAAAATAGAACGATTTAACTTAATTTACCTTTGTTAAAAACTTTATTGTTTACGAGATACAGAGTGTCACAATAAAAAAAAATAATAGGAACCTTGATATCGTAAAGAATTTGTGGTAATATTTAGTACAGGCCATTTAAAGACTACCTGGTGGCCTAGATAAAAAGTGAAGAAATAAAATAAAAAAATTGTATGGAATAAAATATTTAACGTGAAAAACTTAAAAACGGTTGCTTGTAGCGATATTTACTACATATGTCTTTTTGTGCAGAAACTTAAAAAAAATAAAAATTATTTAGTTTTACTATAAAATACAGAGGCAAAAAAGTTTTGGATGGTCTTTTTGTTAGGTACACGCCTGGAAAGAATGGGACCGCTTCGGTCCTGGTCCCGGGTATACAAGCTGACCCTGTTCAGCCCTATTGACCCCTATGAACTTGCCGGTCGCCTGAAACCAAATAAAAGAAAAACCCCCAAAAAAAACAAAAAAAAATCGAATTAAAAACGACGTTGTCAAGTTAAAAATGAACTTAAAAATAAAAAACTAACTAATATTTAAATTAGAAATAATTCAATTTTGTGCTTTTAGAATCTCAAACTGAAAATAGTTTGACATATGTGTCATGAGTAACATAAGTAACTGGTGTATTTATTATTTGTAAGACAAAAAAGGTAATGAGTTAATTGATTTTTAGCTTTCCTGAAGATACTTCAGTATCGAGCAAAGGCAACCAAGTGTTATTTAAATTAACTGAAATTGATGCTCCACAATTATCTTTATTTAATAATATATACGCACTTTCTTTGATTTTGCGTTTTTAGAACAAGTTTCCTTTGCTAAAATACTAGAAGCATCCCAGTTTATTCTGTGATTGTTATCAAATGCGTGTTGGCAGATTTTTGATTTATGAAATTCTGTGTTTTTAATGTATGATCTGTGTTCTTTTATGCGTTTAGGTAATGGTTTACAAGTTTCACCTATATAAAACTTAATGGAATCGCAAGGTATTTTATAAATAACATTTTTTGTATTTTCATTTAAGTTGTATGGTTTTGTTTTTGTAAATTGAGATCTAATGGTGTTTTGTGTTTTAAAAATTGTGCGAATATTAAATTTATTTCCTATTCGTTGAATTTTATTTGATAGTCCGGGAATGTATGGTAAAAATAAATTTGTAACAGGTCTATTTTGATTTTGTCTTATATTTGGATTTTCAAATTCATGGAAACAATTATTTATAAAATCAAGAGGATAATTATTTTGAATTAAAATATCTTTTAAATAATCTTTTTCATTGTTTATATTTTGATTAGGACAAATGACTTTAATTCTATCAAATAGATTTTTTACAACTCCCTTTTTAACCATTATGGGGTGATTTGAGTTAAAGTTTAAGTATCTATTTGTGTGTGTAGGTTTTCTGTAAATTTTTGTTTCGAAATTATTTAAAGCTTTATTTATTAAAATGTCAAGAAAAGGTAGTTGTGAGTTAATATAAACAATGAAAAGATGATTTAAAAGATACTTTAATTCAAAATAATTATCCTCTTGATTTTATAAATAATTGTTTCCATGAATTTGAAAATCCCTGTATAATAAATACTGAAAATCTTATCCCACTGGTCACCAGATTCCATAAGATTTAAGACATGTCCTTTAGGTGCTCTGATTTACATATGCTAATATTAATTGCAATACCAAACATAATTAGTTCTAATGTAAATTATCCTCCTTATGTCATGCTTATCACCTAAGCACTAACGATATTAACAGTACATGTTAATGCCAATTAAAATAGAAGGCCCTAAGAGCCATAGGTATTAATCGTTGAAGCTTTCAATATTTCTATATTTAATGCTCTTTTAAAATAATAAAAAATTAAATTTTACCAGATACATTTGTCTTCTCATCTGTTCGTTCGTGGAAGCAAAAGCGAACTGTTAGAATCTGACTTTACTTACTAGCTCTAATAAAAAGGTGATTCGTTCGTTCAGGCGGTAGGCTACCGTAAATGATGTAAATTCTTGTTTTACTTTATATAATTAATTTTTTAAGTGTTTTAAACAAAATATAGGTATTATTATTTTTTTTTTTGATGTTTTAGGCAACATATAGGTATAATTTTAAATACTATAGTTCCCCTAAAAAGCAATAATGTGTCTGCAAAACTTATCAGTGAGTTTTCGGCCTTAAACATTTTTTTTTATCTTTGGACAATCCACGAAGGCTTAAAGCCTAGTTTGTTAGCACGGGACTTAAAAACTTGATGATTTGAGGGGGAAGGAAAGACCTCTGCTGGCAGTAGGTTCCACAGTCTAGAAACTCTAGGGATAAAAGAACGAACGAAATGGGAAGTTCGGGGCTTGTCCAATTGAACCGTATAGGGATGCATACGCGCGGCACCACGAGTTTCTCTGTTGGGAGCTGCAAGAGGAGGGACTATACTGGATAATTCGTCGGAGCAGAAGCCGTAAAAGTATCTATAGAAGAGCGATAGATCTCCCACAGCTTGACGATGGGCAAGAGAAGGAAGTCTTTGAGTAAGTAAAGGATCATTAATAAGACGAACAGCCGTTCTTTGAATGGCATTAAGAATACTGAGGGTTGTAGGGGATGCCATTCCCCAGACATAAGAACATTATTCCAGAGAGGGTCGAATTTGGGACACATACAAAGTGTATAAATTGAAAGGAGAAAAATACTTTTTGGCTCGGAAAAGAAATCCAAGCTTTTTTGAAGCCGTGGTGGCTATAGATACAATGTGTTTATGCCAGTTAAGTTTATTCTCAAATGTGACGCCCACAAGGTTAAATGTGTCCCCGCTTTGCAAAACCTGGCCACTCATAAGCAAAGGATGAGTGTTTGATGATTTTTTTCGCGACTTTGATTACTACGAAAAATAAATAGGGTATTCCATTTAACATTCGAAAAAGTAAATAGAAAAATCGTTACCTTAAAAAATACATGTCTGCAAAAAGTTACTGAAAAATATTTTTACAGAATTAAAAAAATCAATAACAGCTAGCAAACGACGCAAGACAGCAAATTGCAGTTATTATTGCGTTGTCGGTGGTCTATAGAAGGAACCTATGAATAGCAAGCTAGTAATATTGCTTTTTGATCAAAGTTTGTAACTTTTATTTAACTTTTACGTTAGGCTTTGTTTATAGTCCTTAAGCCAGTAATGAAATGTACTTCATGATAAGAACACATCTACAACTTTTTTAGGGGGTTGCTATTGACGAGTCTACCACGTCTATTCTATATTCATACGGCCATATATGAAAGCAGCGTTTTAACCCATCCTGTCAATGTCAAACGTTTCGGGTGCCGGACTAGGCAAAAGCGCAATTACATGCAATTTTTATACATTGTGCCAAAAATCGTGTTACAGTTAACAAACCATAGGTCCGGTGATGGCTTAGCGTGTAAAGCGTTAAGTCGTTGAGCGCACAACGGACGTGAGGTGGGTTCGAATCCTGCTGAGGCCAAATACTTATTTATAAGTTGGTCGGAAATTTAGTGGTTAGCTCAACACCAGACGGACAAAGTGCAAAATGTATCGACGCTGAAGGCCACCAAAGGACCAGGGCGCCGGAATACATTTTGCCGTATCCTGCGTAACCGTAGACATGCGGACCCCACTCAGTTAGTAGGTTCAGTAGTGCCCCTGGGTGGGGACGAGGTCTTAAGTTGTCGCTCATAGGACCGTGGTTCGGAACCCACGTTAAGCTGTAGGTCTGGCAGACGTAAAAAGACAGGGCGCACAATAAGCCGAGCGGCTTCAGTACATGGGTTATCCCGGCCCTATTCTAATCTAATCTATAAGGCCCCTTGACGTTTTGGGTATCGGATTGGGCGGGTTTCGTAACTGTAACCCTTACGATTTTTGGCACGACGTTTAAAAATTGCACGTTAAACATTGTGGTAAACTTGTCCGACAAAAAAATTGAAGCGTTCGTCCAGTTCGAGAACCGAAACGTTTGACATTGACAAGCTAGTTTATCGGGCCCCTGCCATATATGGCGATATGAATATTCGTGGTAGACTCGTCAAAAAGAATACCCCCAAAAGGTTTTAAAAGTGTTCTTATCATGAAGTCATTTTTATTACTGGCCCAAAGACTATTACCATTTTAATTAAACCAAATCTAACAAAATCCATTATTTTTTATTTTTGCATCCATTATTAAAACTTTAAATTGCTTTATTTTCTTCATAATAATCCTGCAAAAAGCTTTGTTACTTTATTTAAATTTATTTCGCGTCAAAAATCTTTTTAAGTCTTAAAAATCTGATTGATATCCATCTTCCGCGGACCCCTTATAAATTATTTGACTAAATTCTTTTGAGAAAAAGGATCCTAATGGCAAAATACATTAATCATCACTCTCTGCTAAATTTTCTGTAAAGGTGCCCGTGCCTCCGTCCATAAAGAATGAATAATTTCTTATTGACAAATTGTTTTTGTTGGGGCCCGCTATCTGATACGACAAACACCAGTGGCGAATCAAATGATTTTGTTTTTATAAAAAAAAACTTTTAAAAATCATAAAGAAAAGTCCAAGCCGTGACTGTGTGTGACATGTGTGAACGCGTCAATGGTAAGGATATTTTTTTCACTGAGACTGATAGAACTATTCATAAAATTTCTGCCATGAAAGCTCATTGGAAACTTCGGTTCTTTGTTCATGAATCGACATAAGTTTAACCCACATTTCAGCTTCATTTTTGCAATTCACCAAGCATACCAATTGGGGTTGCGCTATAAAGGTGAGAAGTATCACTTCCGCCCTAGAACTCTTGTCTTCCCAAGATTTGCATTCTGCTGAGCAGATATCTCGTGGTTGGGACACACTTCCATCCACAATCCCCAGAAGTTTAACTATAAAATGATGGACACACAAAATTTCCATAATTGAAAATTTGATCCATCAAACCGCACAATATCGGAGCTTGTATATCCTGTTGCCTATTTTTTATTTTTGTTTTTCACGCCCTTTAATCACGCACTACTATTGCCTTGCACCATTCTAACACTTCGTCATGCCTGAGCCCATAACCTGTTGGGTTTTTGAGTGGATTTCAATAAAACACAATCGATAAGTTTAAATTAATGTAATTGAGAAAAATAACAATTAAAAAGAAAATACGAAAAACAATTATATGTAAACGGCGAACCGGGATCTTAAAATACAAGAAGGCGACTGACTAAAACAAAAATTATGGCTATATGGTTTAACCAAAGACAATTGTAGTTTCACTATAGTCTCCTAGAACAATGCAAAATTTTTGGTCAATAGTTTGGACGCTGGCTTGGCTGAATTTATGAAGCGGCAAGTTATACTTACTGCTTACGTGTGTACTCGATGGATACCCGCTTCATAAATTCCACGAAGCACGCGTCCAAGCTAAGGACCAAAAATTTAGCATTGCTCTGGGTGTCTATAGTAAAACTGCAATTGTCTTTGGTCTAACTAAAGATGATTTATTCATTCTTGGCATATTGCCCGCTGCTTATATAAACAAAAACATTTAAGTTACGGTGACACATATTAACGTTATACGTGACCAATGTGTATGAGTATACTATTCCATTTGAATTTGAAAAAATGCTAATGCTCTCTTTGCAACAGCAAAGTTTGACCCCTAGTTTAGACCTAAGATTCGTGTTTAAAATAGGTATGTGGGAAAATCTTTATTCGATGCCCAGGCTAGATAGTTATTTTAAATTCATTAATTGTTTATAAGAATATTTAGCACTTTAATACTGAAGTTGGAAGCTCATCAGACGGGATATTAATTAGTCACAAATTGGTCATAATTGGTCAATGTTTTGCACTAATTTGTCAGCGGTAAAATAGACTCTACAAGACTTGTTTTAAAATTATTACTTGTTACATGGAAGTAGGTGGCACGTCAATATCAACAATCGGCGCCTATTAAATGCTATATAAATTGGACACTTAATGAGGATTTTCCAGTACAGCATCTACGGTGAGATTTATATTTTACCGTATGTCAATGATAGTTGTTCTAAAAAAGGCTCTTGCTTTTTGTGTTCATAATCATGGACCCGGTACAATCACTTTGACAAGTTTTTGTGAGGCAGGCGAAACGCGTCATCGAAAGGGGTCATGGTAAATAAATGCATAATTTTTTCCTTAAATGATAAAAAAAAGCGAGAAATATTTCTGTATGCAACTTTTTGCTTACTGTTGATTTTGACACTAGGCATGTCAATAAAGAAGTTTTAGTCCATTAAAATGGCACACGTTTTAATGCAGCAATAAAAATAATGTTGATACTTTAGGAAGAATTTATATTATATAAAATTTGCATTTTATTTAACATTTTAGTTGTTACTTATTAACAGTATCTGTAATACGAGGTGTTTTAAAATAGGTTATTGATTTTAAAGGGCATAAAACTTTGGCATATTTTAAGGAGTTATATCAGAAGCCCACAATGCTTAATGAATATTTACTCGAGCGTCATACTGACCTATTAGGTTGCAAAGCTTAGATAATGAGAAAAAAATTATATACCTAATGTATATCTTTTTGTGGATGGGAAAAACAACTACAGATTTTTAAATATGTCAAAAAACACTGTTATTATTTCTGCTTAAGAAAATCGTTTGCATCGTATCGAATTATATATTTTTCTTATTCTTGAATTATTTTCTTCAAAATAAAAAACCACGCTCGGAAATGTCAAAATTACGTTTTTACAACTTTGTAGCCCATAACTTTCTTTGCGTCCTTATCAAATTATCAGATTAGATCAGATATACACTGTTTAGCATGTAATTAACTCACCCTATCTTAATCTGTCGCCCTCAAAAATTTCTGATTGCTATATTTTTGTTTTTTACGATCGGCTTTGTATACGGGGCTCATATTTGATAAAGGTACTTAACCGGGAACAAGGTATCCTTCAGTATATTAATCTGACAAGCTGTATTAAATTTCGAAATCCCCTGTTAAGCTCCCCCATTAGATGGGATTAAAAATATATATTTTTTTTGTTTTTTTTACCTTATTAAATAGTACAAGACATTTAAAATATTCTCCTAAAATTTCAAACAGATCCGAGTAGAATTCTAAGAGATAGACCCTTTAAAATTTTACCCATCAATCAAGTCATTTAAAACTTTAAACGAGTTTATCTTAAAACTTAAAATTTCTCTACAAATGGGTTTTATTGTTTTTCAAAGTCTGTCAAAAATTAACTTTTTTCCTTCGTCCAATAACAAGATTTATCCATCTACAAACAAAATATTTTTAGATTTTTTAATTTTGAATAAACCAATAATGAGTTACGCTGTCCCCGGCCAGAGCATTTTTTTTTTTTGAGACGTTAAGGGAAATGAGGTACCAACGGTTGAGTTTTCTGAATTTTTAATAACACATTTACAAAATACTGCTTAACTATGTATCTTTGAGATGCTGAATTGTTTAAATAAAATATATGATTGCGTATATTTAAAAAAATAGTAAAAATACCCTTTTTTAAACCTTGAAAACCTACCTAACCCCTTAAAAAATAGTTCAAATTTTAAGCAAGAAAATGTAATTTTAAAACTTAGCCATAGTAGCTATTACCTTGTCTTAAAATTAAACCTGTTGCGCCACTGTAACCAAGATTGTAGGGGCGCGATTATATTCCTTTGAGGTAAAAGTAATCCGGGTGATAAACGAATTTTAAAATAAACACGATAAAAAAGATCAAATAAGCCACGAAAAACTCAATTTTGTGTTGAATTAAAAAAACATAAAACAAGGTTATTATGACTATGTCTAGACTTCTCTTTATAGAGTTTATGTGAGGTTAATAACGAGAGATTTACATAATATAACTAAAATAAATAAATAAATTAAGTTAAAATTATTAAATAATAATATATTTTTTAAGTTTACTTAATGAACTATAAGATAAGTAATTAACAAAAAATTACACAGCCCCACAAAAAAAAAGTTGAAGGTACGAAAGACTAAACCATGGTATATTTATGTTTTAAGGGACACTGAATCAGGTCAAAGTTAAGGTCATTTTAAGACCAAACGGTTAAAATTTATCAGAAATAGACCACAATCGTGGTATTTTTATCTTTTGGCGTCGCTGAATCAGAATCTGGGGTCTGTTTGACCCCATCAGCTGACGGTTGGGGTGATTTTAAAGTCAAATTATCAAAGTTCATCAAAAACAAATCACAATCGTGGTACCTTTATGTTTTTGGGTTGCTGATTTTGAATCCAGGGGTCGGGAGGGGCGGATCTAGTTAACTACGGAGTTAGCGACCCAAAAAACCTTAGGGTATTATAATTTGGGCCCATTTTTGATAAATTCTGATGAGTTGACCTTAATATGACCTTGATATCCACCTTATGGAGTCAATTTGACACGCATTTGGATTCAGCGACCCCGAAAACATGAATATACCATGATTTTGGTTTATTTTTATAAAATTAAATAATTTGAGCCTGAATATGACCTGATGGGGTCACACTGGCTTTGGATTTGAAGTTAACGATCGATAAAGATAACATGATTGTGGTTTATTTTCGATAAATTTTGATAAATTTGACCCTGGAAAGACTTTGACCATGATTTGATCGGGTTAAACCGACCCCCAATTCGGATTCAGCGATTCCAAAAACATAAAAATACCATGGTCTCGTATTTGGGAACCCTAAACTTTTTTGTTTTGTGGGGCTCTCTTAATTGGGGTGTGTGTTTTAGTTGGTGTTATATAAAAACTTATTTATTATCCATTTTACAAAAAATAAAAATATATTCACACAAAACCCACTGCTTGGTCCAAAATCTAAAAGCCAACCATCATATATTAAATTGTATCAGACATCTACGAGGTTTGGCAAAAAAGTAATTTTTGTACTAAAGATATTTAACTGTATTTTAATGATATTAAAATTGTATTTTAAAAAGATATTTAGGAATAATAATTAATAGTTTAAAAAACTAAAAACACGCTTTTATATGCAACCGAACTAAAAATTAAAAATAATTTTTCAAAAAAAAAAATTTTCACTTCATAGTAAAAAGCGTGGGGTGCATTTTACTATTTTTTCATAACTTTTCCATTATAGATATTGGCAAATATAATAATTATAACATTTAATATATTAAGCTGGAAGCCGCTGTAAAATTAGGCTCCAAAGATCTCCGTTACATAGGCATGCACAAGATGGATAGATAGATGGATTTAGCAACCCGCCACAGCGCGTAATAAAAGCGTGTTAAAACTCTCTTGAATGCAAACTTGTCTTCAAAAATCCGCATCAACGATAAAAATTTACCATTGAACAATAGTCTAACTCATTCAATAATTACACAAACTTTATAATAATATTATAAATAAACCAATAAAATTACTAAATATTTGCATTATGTAAAAAGAAACAAAAATTTTTTTTGAAATAAACAAGTTTGTATATTTAAATGTTATTTTTAATATTTGGTAGTTAGTATTTAGCTAAAAAAATTATTTTTTATTCTGCTAGTGCATAAAATAAGGAATTAATAAGTTTAAAAAATATATTTAGAATAAAGAGACAGTTGAAATATCTGCCCATTTGAACTAAGATCCTCTATAAACAGTTCTATGCTATGAGCAGTGGCGTATTTACCAAAAGACTGAGTAGGCTGAAGCCTCATGGCGGCGTTTTTAGGGGGGTAGCAGACGTGTTTGAAGGAGGCGGCAGATTTTGTAGCTTTAAAAATAATTTTGTGGATTTCGATTTTCATTTTGTACTGTAGAAATGAAGTTAGGACCTTTTTTTTTTTTTGGTCTTTATTGGCATTATTTTTCAAGGAAAAGAACAGATGGGCGGCGAAAATAAAATAGCCTACGGGCGGCAAAATGTAAATGCGCCTCTGGCTATGAGTACCTAATATAATAATAACGTTATTCAGCGAAAAAATACCACAACTTTACTAATTTAACCGGCTTCGTATCTCCAATAATAAAAAAAAAATAGCAATAGTGCCGACCCAAAAATGATCATCCTGTAGTATAGGATCCCTGAACCATTATTATCATTTATTACTAACAAGCAAAATTTTTCGTAAGTGACTTCATTTTGACTAGACTTCCAACTTTTTCGTTACAACAATTTTCGTTGGTTGTAGCAAACAGGGGGAGCAGAGATTAAATATGTTTATTTGATGAATATTAAAAAACCAGAATAACGTACTTTGCAATAATTTGTTGGACAATGTGGGTGTTAAAAAAATATCATATTTAATTATCAGAAAATAAAATCAGCTGGTTAATAATTATTTTCATGACTCATCGTTAATCATACATAATGGTAATAGGAGGCTCTTTGATTAAGGAAAAAAGTTGGGCTTTTCATCAAAATGAAGCTACTCACGAAGAATTAGCTTCTTAGTAATGATGGTTAAAATGGTCCAAGGATCCCTAACTAATAGGTCTTTATGACGCTTGAATGAGTCCCCATTTAGCATCGTTGGCTCCCGTACTACTATAAAAAAATATAAATTTTAAGTTTCGCTATTACAAACAGCGGGAGCAACTAGGATTTTTAAATTGCTATATCTAAAAACTGAGACATGGGACCCACACCAAATGTATGACCAGGTGCTATCGGTCGTAAAAGAAACACTTTAGTAAAGAAAATTTTTATTTTGGAATTTGCGAAAAAAGTTGTTTTTTTTTTGCAAAGCCCCCCAAAAAAATTAAAAGTTTTTTAAAGCAAATTCTCTTTTTTGTATTTGTTTTGTAAATTTAATCACGTTTTATCGACAAATCCTAAATTTCGCAAAAATAACTGCCATTTTTTGTAAATAGAGTTATTTGAAAGTTTCGCATAAAAATTGTAGAGAGAACAAAATTTAACTGGCTATAGTATTTTGAAAAATATAGATAATTTCATAAAATTTAATATTTATTAATAACATTTGAACAAGTTTACAAAAAAAAACAATGAAGAATTGGCCATTAAAGGTTTAGATTTTGTCTGGGAGGCTAACCAAAAAACTAGAACTTTCTTTCGCAAATTCCAATATAAAAATTTTCTTCACCAATGTCTTTCTCTTTATGCCCATAGTATTAGATATATATTTGGTGTTGGTCCATCAGTGCCGGCTCGCGGGTCGGAGGTGTAGTGCAGGAAGGGAAAAAGCGCATTCACCATTTTAAGCAAAATTGAAAATACTCAACTATCAAAAAGTTTAAGTAAAAAGTCTTAATATCTAAACTCACCTAAATTTTATACACCAAATCAATCCTTTAATCTTTTATTGCAGCAAATTTATCATTTATATCCTCCATAAAATGGTTGAGTTTTTATCAGTTCCTGTAGAAGCTCCTTTTGAATTGAAATATTGGTCAAAGATAAAAGCCTATCTTGGAATATAGTGTTTCTCAAGAAAGTTTTTAAACGCTTAAGACAAGAAAAACTCCGTTCCACTGACACGCTTGTCGACGGTATCGTTAAAATTAGCGAAAAAAGTTTATACGCCTCGGTAAAAATGTCTTTATTTGCGCCAACTTGTTTCACTAACTGCTGCAATGAAATATTTCTATAACTTTTATCAGCAAATATTAGGCCAAGTTCATTTTTGAGCCGCTAATTTTTTGGAAATGATTCGGCATATATCTATCCAATAAATTTTGAAAAGAATTAGTGGGCAAGTTTGGTTGTACTGGCCAAACTTTGCAGTATCGGCAAGACAAAGAAATTGTAGTTTGTAACAATATTTAAATCTTACTTCCATTTCCATCAAAATATGATTTAATATTTTATAGAGAAGTGCTCTGTACTGTCCTTTAATTTCTTCCTGTGAAAAATCACTGTTGCGAATATTACTCAAACGGAAACAATCGAAATAATACGTGAAAACCAACAAAATGACCAAAACCTATAATATCTGCACAAAATTATCTGTTTAAGGCTAGCGATTTACCAAGCAATATACCTAATACTGCCACCCGCGATTCTGGCCGCCGGCAAGTATTGCGTTGTCATGGCAACGGAGCGTCAAAGCGTAAACAAAACCCCACATGAGGTGCATCTTCGGTCCGTTTTATATTTGCAATACACTTGCTGGTCGCGGATTGCGAGGTCGCGTTGCTGGAAGCGGAGGAAAGCGACTCGACTTAATACAATTAAATAGACATTTGAAATACTGCCAATTTAACTAACAAAACAAAGTGACACACAAAATCAAAACGGAAATACTAACATCGGACGTCGGACATCTTATTATTTTCGTGCCGGTTAACAAAAGATAGAGCTGGATTTGCTGAAAATTGTTTTCAGCGAATAGTCGCTGCGTGGGGTATTTATTACGATTATATTATTAATTTCGCAGCTATTGTTATGATAAATAAACGGATATACAGGGTGTCCCACCGGAAACTGCCGCCATCGATTTCTCGAAAAGTACGCTTTGGAAAAGTTTGGTAACATTATAAGTCAGTTGGGGACATACGACTTAAATATTTTAACAGCTCTACCACTTTCGGTTATAGCGGAGGTTAATGTCAGCCTTCCTATCTTAAGTCGAACACCCTATATATTATTAATTTTAGATTTGCGTAAAATTCTAAACATAATTTGTGATAATGTTCCATACCTAAGTCCAACCGTGTTTAGAGCTTATTTTAAATTTTATGTCAAAAATGACGTTTGCAAGCCATTACATAACTATCATTTTTTTTTAAAAAGCCTTTAATATGAGTTGGGGTTGGGTTCTTTGTAAATAAAGAACTTTTTTAATAGTCTGTATTAATATTTTCACAATTAATAAATACAGGGTGGTTTAAAATAATCGTTAGAAATTATAACGACAAAAATCTTTAAAGTCAGTTTTTGAAATGGAAACCCTTATCTTTTATTACCTTATCTTATTAGGCATAAAAAATAAGGGTAGGTTGACTTTTAAAGGTCTTTTTGTCGTAATAATTTTTAACGATTATTTTTGTCACTGTGTATTTATTAATAGTAAAAATATTAACACAGTCAGCTAAAAGAAGTTCTTTCTTTACGAGAAGCCCAACTCTAACTCATATTAGAAGGCTTTTGTTTAAAAGAAATTGATGGTTATGTAATAGCTTTTACACGTAATTTTTGACATAAACTTTAAAATAAGTCAAAAACGGTTGGACTTAGGTATAAAACATTATACTTGAATTAAGTTTAAAATTTTAGGCAGAATCTAAAAATAAATAATATATAAGGTGTTTTATTTAAAATAAGAAAGTTAACATTAACTTCCGGCATAACCGGAAGTGGTAGAGCTGTCAAAATATTTTGAGTGGTATGTCCCAAACTGACTTTATAATGTTACTAAATTTTTAAAATTTTCCAAAGCGCACTTGTCGAGAAATCGATTGCGGCAGTTTCCGGTGGGACACCCTGTAGAAAAAGAATATAAAAAAATAAGAAATAAAATAATTTCCTTTCCCCCAAATCTTCAAGTATGTAAGTCCTGTGTCAACAAACTCCCTTTTACCTCGCTTAAGACACCCCACGGTAAGTTAGTACTTAGGCTTTAGCCTTCGTGGTTTGTCCAAAGATAAAAAATATATATACTAAGTCAATAAAAATCCGAACATCCTGTAAATCATAATATATTTTAAAATATAGGTATGTTGTTTACACATTTATTATGGCAAAAGCAATATTTGATTAAATTTTCAGCCTTATTACTTTAACGTTTTTGTTTTTTGCAAATTTTTATTGTTTTGCGGGACTAAGCCATCGTTCATAAACTACGAATAGTTGAGTCACTGGACGACGGCTCTGATCAGGCTCCGCCTGCCGCGCTTTTCCCTCGACCACTTGCTGGCCAAAACAAACCCAATTGTTTGCTTCGAATGGTACACGGTGGCTTTACCGTGTCGGCAATATTTGAAAGCCGCTTTTAAACGCTCCGCAAGAAAGTAGATTAACTATTCGTAGTTAATGAACGATGAATAGGCTATAAAGAAAATTTAAAAATGCAGTGAGTGAATTTATTTTATTTGTAAACATTTTTTAAAAAGAAATGCAAATTTTCGGCACCTTACCAAGTTTAAAAGGGATCGAATTTGTCGGACAACGAAAGGCTAGTTTTTCATTCTGGGAAGTTAGGAGTCTAGATATTGTGGTCAGATGTTGTCAGGCATGGCATCAAAAAGGCCAAACACAAAGAGCCAGGGTACAGGATGAACACGCAGAACAATAGAACGAAAAGATCGCAGACTAAGATTTTTGACTTTAAGAGATCGCTTTTTCACTACCGGAACAATTGCAAATCAGTGATTTGGAGAACCTGGAAGGCCTATTGGAATGCGAAGTGTTTATTGTCGTATAAGAAGTTTTAGACTTTTTTATAACGTCCACATTGGGTGCTACCTCTGACTCCAGAACATCGACGAAATAGACTTAAGTGGTGTAGAGAACGGTTATTGTGGGACCAGGAATGGACCCCAATAATCTTTAGTCACGACTCTTGATTTTGCCTAGACATGCATGATAACCGGACAAGGACAAGAAGGCGGGATCGTGGTGAACGTCGTGATCCTTAGTTTTTTGTTGAACAGCAAGTTTATCACACTGTTAGAATTATAATATTGCTTCTTTGGGTCCATATCAGCTTAGTAACTTATTATAGGTAGGTAAATGATTGTACAACGTTACGTCCAAAAATTGTGAAGCCTCACCTCGTACAGAACTCTCGAAAACTCAACTTTTTAGCAAGATAACGCCCGTCCTCTTATAGCAACAGTAACACTAGACTACTTTTTACCATGCTGAAATTGGATGTGTTGCCCTGGCCCCCAGATCCCCCTAACTTATCCCCGATAGAACACGTATGGGACCTCATTGATAGAAAACCACTAAATTTACAATAACTTTTAAAAACTTTGACGGCACTTTGGCATGAGGTAGTGGAAGCCTGAAATGAGGTACTTCAGGAGGATATTAAATACCTCATTAGATCCATACAGACGCATTAAAAAAGTATGGTGCATCAACCCATTATTAAAGGTTAAACAATGTAATTCGGTTTAATTTTAAATAAATTGAAAATTTAACCATTTTTTAAGCAAGGTTTCGTTAATAATTACTTAAAATATTTCTAAAATAAAAATATGTTTACTGGGTGTTTGGTTTTTGTGTCACTCAGTATATTTTCTAAATTAAATTGTTACATAAAAATAAGAAAAATAATTGCTTTTATACGAAAATAATCTCCGAAATATTTAAATAATTTTTTAAAGTGCTACCATTTTTTAGTAGGAAAATGTATCAATTTTATATTCTAGACTCGGTGATGACGAACCATCGGCACAAGTGCCCAAATTGGCACGTAAAAATTTGGGCACGCGAGCATGTTAATGTTTTGTTTTGCATTTTAAGGTATTTTTTTGGTCTTCAAAATATTAACAACCTGACAATCAAAGTATCGAACGAACGAAAGTAAGTGTTACCTTTTTTTGCTCAAAATTTTTAGTATGCCAAAGACATCATCTTAAAATTTTGTACAGAAATGGCACGTCCATACAAAAAGGTTCGCCCATCACTGTTTTAAAGTTATAATTAGCTCTTCCATTCGAATAATTTTTTTAATGGCACGTTACTCTCAGTTTGGAATTTGTATCTTGGCCTTAAATACAGTTTATGAGATTTTACTAAAGTTCTTAAATTTTCATAAAAAATACCGAGCAATTGAAGAGTTAAGAGAGGGCGGGGGTCCTGACTTTAAACACGCACTGTATTTTTACGCAGAAACTTTATGCTTTTATAAACAATTAAAAATATATTATTAGGCAAAAATACATAGCCGATATTATATTTTATCCATATTTGATCCGACTAACAATCCTATTTTGCCGTCTTATTTGTTCATTCGTGAAAGCTAAAGCGAATAGTCACTGTCTTTCTTTATTTACTAGCTCTATTAAAAAGGAGATAGAAAAGGAAATATCCGTAATAATCTAAATTGTTTGTTTTATCACGTTCGTGCTTTCAAGATACTGGGCCAGACTCGCAAATCGCAATTGTACGAAAATTTGTGTTTTAAAGTAGTATTTTTAGTTGTAACCTAGTAATAGTATTATATAACTTGCTTTTTTCACTTGATTGTATGTACTGATTTGAAAAAGGAACTTTTTTATCTGTAAACAATCTACGAAGGATAAAGGCCTAAATACCAATGTACCGTGGGTAGAGAAAGTTTTTTTTTAACACAGGATCTAAATACTTGAAAATTTGGATGGAGTAGAAAAACCTCGGCGGGCAACAGGTTCCACATTCTAGAAACTCTAGAGATAAAAATCGGACAAAGTAAGAGGTTTCGAGCCTGTGTAGTTGGATAAATACGTGCGGCACCACAAGTTTCTCTGTTTCAGCTGCAAGTGGGGAAATTATACTGGAGAATACCTTGGAGCAGAAGCTGTGGAAGTACCTATAAAAAAGCGATAGATCCTCTACAGCCCGATGATAAGCAAGAGAAGAAAGCCTCTCTGTAAGCAAAGAATCGTTAATAGGGCGAACAGCTCCTTTACAAATGAAATCTAAAATGCTTAGTGCTGTGGAGGACGCCATACTCGAAATATATGAACAATGTTCCAAAGGGGTTGGATTTGGGATACAAATTAAAAGAAGAAAATTATTTTTCGCTTTAAAGATAAATTTAAGAATTTTTGAAGCTGCCATGGCTATAGATATAATGTGTTTGTGCTAGTTAAAGTCAAGCCCACAAAATTTGTAGTGTGGTGTTATTGCTCTGCAGAACTTGGCCGCTCATAAGTAAAGGATAAGTATTTGATGACACTTTTCGCGACATGAAATATGATTGTATTATAGATGCATTAAATTGGATGAAATTTTTGGCGCCTCAATCCAATATTAAATGAAGATCCTGTAAAAGACATATCTGCATGGCTCTGCGTTTAATATCCAAGTCGGGCCTAGATATTGGTTTGGGAACCAGAAAACTGTCACTGCAATTTGATACTTTTGTTGTTTATTTCTATATACAAGGTGCAATTTTTCAAATGTATAAATTTATGTATTCACTTAATTTTTTTAGTCTAGTCTCGTTTTTACAGCTGGAAAACTCTCATTGTTAATACCCTGCAGAGTCGGGTCGTATTCAAATACTCAGTATTCTGAATAGTATTCAGAATACATTTTGCCGGTATTCGAATACATTTGCGTGTTTGGTATTCGGTATAATACTGTTTTGCTTAGTATTCGGGATTCTGTATTCGAATACTTTAGAAGTATTCAACGAATTTTTTTGAGTATTCGAATACCGGCGTTCCGAATACTAAAATTGTCATGATTTAAGGAAAGCAAAATAGGGAAAAAAGAGCTTTTTTGCTCTTCAATTTTGTCATAGGTTTTGTTTTGTAGTATTCAAATCTTTTTGTTTCCAGTATATGAATACCGATTTCGGGTATTCATGTATTCGAATACTTTTTTGTTGTTGTATTCAAATACTCGGTATTCGAATCCTTTCTTTCTCCGGTATTCGTATTCGTATTCGAACCGATTTTCAGTATTCTGCCCAACTGTGATACCCTGCACGGACAACTAAAAGGATCCATCCTGTAGAATATGAAATAAGTAACCTAATTTAACGACTTCAAAGACAACGACATTCCACCGTGACCGCATTCCACCGTTTTCGTTACACGCGTTTTACCTCAAAATTCACCCCGAAAAGAGGGCGAAAAGGTCGTTTACGGGACACCGTGCCGTTCGAGAAGTATTTCGACGGTATAAAAGCTCAACTTCCTGTAGAAAATAGTCTTTGTTTATTTAATGCTATTCACGTTCAGTCGAGTCGCGGTTAATAACGTTTCTTTTATGTTTCTTTTGCGTTGTTTAAGCAAGAAGCTATTTATAAGGGAGGATTTCGTTTCTACTAAAAAGGCAGTATAAAGTACATTTGATACTAATGTTTCTTTAAAGTTGTGAGGGGACTTTCAATGACATATTTTTCTGGCTTTTCTTTTTAAAATTATACTATTAAATAAGAGAATAAGATTGCTTTTGTCTGCGTGTTCTCTTAAGGTACTTTGTCGTAGTACAATATTGTCAGAAAAATTAGATTGTGCGCGTCGTATAGGTACACGAGCTTGTAGCTAAGTAGTTTATAATTTTTTATCCAACACTTACATATAATATCTACATAATTGATCAGATTTTGAGGATATAAAGTGTAATTATAAGTCACTAGTGAGCTAAAGTACCTTTTAGCTCACTAGTGAATTATAGACTTTAGCTCACTAGTGACTTATACTAATTCTTTATTACTTCCAACATTTCACAATTAAAAATAACATAAAACAACTAATATATTATACTACAATTTATTCGTGTTTATATTAACAGTAATTGTTATATTAGATTTATCTTGGACAACGTTACATTGTGCGGAGTGTTCTTCAGGAAGTCTTTCAGCACTAGTACTTGCCTTGGTGCGCTCTTTCACCCTGTATTCGTCTTGCAATCTCAAACTTGTTAGAGATGCAATCTTCTAAATATCCTTCTGCCACGGTAGAAGACTTCCACCCGCCATGGCGTTTAAGGTTGGTGATATCGGCCCCAGCGTTGACTAGAAGTGTCGCTGAAGAACGCCGCATGCTATGACCACTATATAAGATTTCATCAGGTAGTTGCAAATAATGAGCAACTACTCGGAATTTTCGAAATTTTATTTATTCCCACGCATTGCCTAGTGCATTTGCCTTTTTGAAAGTTGACAAAAATCTTTTGTGAGGCGTGTTCTCTGGCCTTAGGGACACATATTTTCTAAATAATTCAAGCACATTTACCAAAAATCCTTCTTTAAAATTGTAAAGCTTCTCGATTTGTTCGTCTTGGTATCAGGTATAGAAACATATATGTACTGGCCTTTATCTACTATATCTTCAATACTTAAGCGAGTTAGTTCGTCACAACGGCATGCACCAGCGATTCCCAATATCAATGCAACCTATAAAAATCCGAACAGATAAATATTTAATACCAGAAACTAAAGTAAATTCATACCTTTGACATTAAGTGCTCGTCGTCAGGTGCCTCAGCCAAAATTTTTCGATGTATTGCCTCCTCCAGAATTTTTTTGCCTTTTTCGGTTTGAAATTTCTTGAATTGCTCTTTCAAATAAGCGACAACTTTTCCATACCTCCCTATATCCACGTTCTTACATTCTTTTAAGGTCGTTTTTATCATTGAATACTTGGTCCACATTGATGACGGAGCGACTTTCGCTCGACTAAAACAGAAAGTAAGCCAGTAATAACAGCTTACATTTGATACTACCAACCTTTTCCTCCATGCTCTGAAAATCTTCAAATTCTTTATTGTACGTTAGTTTTGACTTCTCTGAATTAACTGCATGTCGCTACCGCAGCTTCTTCCAAAATTTCCGCAGGAACTTCGACAATTTTCCATCTGCAGCATTTTTATGTTTGTCTACAAAGTTGTCTTATACTATTAAATAAGAGAATAACATTGCTTTGTTCATGTCTTTACAGGCTTCTTGTCGTGAAACAATATTGTCAGGAAAAAAATTAGATTGTGTCGTATAGGTACACGAGCTTGTAGGGCTGTAAGTAGTTTATAATTTCCTTTATACGAGTGTACTCCTTCAGATGTTACTCATACAAATTATATGACGATGACGTTTTAATCCGGCACGTTGCTTATGCACCACCAATTGATTTATTGAAGACTAAATTGTTGTCATTATACAGTATAGATAGTTGTGTAAATACGTAGTGTTTTGTATTTACATTTTTATACCCTTAAATTTACCGCGTAAATAATATCTATATTTGCTTATACTTGGTAAAGTAGAGGTTATGGCTGGTAAGACAGCACATGAGAGCTTAAATTTTTTGTTTAAGTGTACATTTGAATGAATTAAGGTATCAACATGTTGGTGTGACATGCTGTTACTATCGAGTCGCGGTTAATAACGTTTCTTTTATGTTTCTTTTGCGTTGTTTAAGCAAGAAGCTATTTATAAGGGAGGATTTCGTTTCTACTAAAAAGGCAGTATAAAGTACATTTGATACTAATGTTTCTTTAAAGTTGTGAGGGGACTTTCAATGACATATTTTTTTGGCTTTTCTTTTGAAATTATACTATTAAATAAGAGAATAAGATTGCTTTTGTCTGCGTGTTCTCTTAAGGTGCTTGTCGTGGAACAATATTGTCAGAAAAATTAGATTGTGCGCGTCGTATAAGTACACGAGCTTGTAGCTAAGTAGTTTATAATTTTTATGCACAAGTGTACCCCTTCAGACGTTACTCATACAAAATTCATATGACGTTTTAATCCGGCACGTTGCTTATGCACCACCAATAGATTTATTGAAGACTAAATTGTTGTACAGTATAGATAGTTGTGTTAATATATAGTGTTTGTGTTAACATTTTTATACCCTTAAATTTACCGCGTAAATAATATCTATATTCGCTTACAGCGTTGCCCATTTGTACGACTGGCTAATATGTATTTTCCTATTAACTGTTAAACTGTTATTCGCTTTTTAAATAATAACTGGAGGGTCAATAATTTGAGGGAACTTTTAATGACATATTTTACTGGCCTTTCTTTTTAAAATTGTACCATTAAATAGGGGAATAATATTGATATTGTTTGTGTGTCCAATATTGTCATGAAAATATAGATTATGCCACAGCCTTCTTAAACTTATGAGCCGTGAAGTAAGAAAGGCAACTTTGCAAACAACACTTTACAGAAGAAATATTGAAATGAGTTCCTAATAGATTACATGCCAAATCTAATTAATTTTTAAAGTGTTTTAAACAAAATATAGGTATAATTTTAAATACTATTGCCCTAAAAGCAATAATATGTCTGCAAAACTTATCAGGGACTTTTCTGTCTTATACAAACTTGTTGGATTTAAAAATTTAAACTTTTTAGGATTTTTTCTACCACTCTTTATGCATTTTTTGCGAACGGACCAATGTAGCTTTTTAAATTTAACTAAACAATCATTATTTAGCTATATTTGCAATACTTAAAATGAATTAAAAGCATGTGTGGTTCGTTATAATTATAAAAGCCTAATTTGTATTACATAAGATTCACATTAAAATAACAAACGCTTTAAATTAGGATTTTCACTATAGTTACCCTAAAATCGCCTTAAGTAAATAACTTTCAGAATATCTATATGAATAATATTTTTGGTGAACTTACCAGTATATTTACATGCATTAGTTGACATAGTCCTTAGAATATTGCTTGGGGTAAATAATTGTTTTTGGTGCACTCCACACACTATTGATATCAAATTAAACCAATTTTTTAAAAACACACTTTGGTAATTAGTTGCCCGTAAAATATATTTGTCCATTTATCGTATAGGTACTACTTTTACTTTTAATAAAAAAACACTTATCCGGTTAATAGCGCACAACCAGGCTTTTATAATTTCATCGTCTTTGGGGAAATTAAATGTTGTTTGATAACCCCCTGTTTTAATATAAGTGGGGTAATTCGTTTTGCATCCCGAAAGGCAACACGTTCATGGCCTAATGTACGACTTACGCAGTAACTATACGCGCACATTTAAACTTAAAAACAACGATTGACATATTGGCACTGGTCCTATTTTTTAAATATAACAATGAATTACTAATTTTTTTTATATAATAAATATACTCTACGATTTAACTTTTAAAAACAGAAAAAAACCTTTTATGCAATCGTTTAAACTTGTTTCCGTTTACTTCTAAACTTTACCTGACATACCCACTGTGCTGTGTTGCCAGATTTCCTCCTTCACGGCTCATAAGTTTAAGGAGGCTGTGATTATGCCCGTTGTATAAGTACACAAGCTTGTAGCTCAGTGATCCATATTTTTATTCTGTACCCGTTGAGACGTTACTCTTATATGTAGTTTTTATCCGTCAACGTCGCTTATGCCCAATAGATTTACTAGAGATTGTATCGATGTACAGTGTACAGAAGAGATTGATCCGTAAATACACAGTGTTTTAAGTTTACACTTTTATCCATTTAAATTTACCGCGTAAATAATATCTATTTTTGCTTACAGCTTTGCCAAGTTGTTTTTGTCCGACTCGCCAATATAGATTTTCTTATTGCTTGTTAAACTTTTAACCGTTTTTATTCATAATTGAAGAGTCAAAAATTTAAGGAGACTTTTTTATTACTCGGACGTTTATGGGAATAAAAAAAACTTTAAATACAAAAGTATTATGAATTTTAGGCAGAATCCAATGGCGTACCTAAAATAAACATGAATCTGTTAATTTTCAGATATAACCCAAACTTGCTGCACCCTGTGTCTGAATACCTTAAAAATTGCATTTTTGCCATTAGTACAATATGAAACACTTAATATTTTGCATTGTTCTAAATAGAAAAATCCATAAAAAAATTAGATGGTGATTAATTGAACCAATATATTCATTTATTTCCCAGTTTTGAGCTACACTAATTTTTTTCATTTTTAACAAAAAGTACGTTAGCGCCTAAATGTCTTTTAAACCGTGTTTATAAAATTTAGAATTTTGGGGGTTTTTAGGTATGCCTAATTATTCAGTAATATCAGCATTGCTGCCAAATTTTAATAAAAATACGGTGTAGCGCAAAACTGAAAATCTAGTATCCATGACAGTATCACTGGTCAATTCTACTTGCCCAGAAACCGTCAAATACCAAAATTTGTAAAAGCAGCTTAAGCGATTTTGGAGATATTTCAGCACACCTGAACTTTTGACCTAAAATGTGGTGTTATCGTATCCTAGAAACTGGTAAAAATTTGGTCTGGGCAATTTATTGCAATAAAAAAAAATGCGTGTATCACAAAATTGGGAAATCTGGCAACGGTGAAGATATTACTGTTAAACTCTTTTTGTCATACCTTTCAGATATCAAATTTGGTAAATATAGCTTTGGCGTTTTAGAAGATATTTAAGAGTTTCAATACTTCTTACTAACCCAGTATATACAACAATTAACCCAAGAAGGGAAAATTAAAAAAATAATAATAATTAGAAGTGTATAATGAAGTTAAGTAAAGAGTTAAAGTTCTGATTAAGCCGGTACGGGCTAACCTAGGGCGGGGTATGCTTTTTTAAGTTGGTTTCTATATACAAACAGCGAAAATATTTCTATATCTAATTTGTAAAAGCCTAAAATATTTTTTCTACTACTGTATAAATAAGAAAACTTTGTGGTCCTAGCAAAGCGAATGATAACGATAGAGAACCTTCGTCTTACCTGGTTGCTAAGCGTTGCTAGCTACGAAAGTAATATTTTCAGCGCCTGGACAAAAAGTAAGAGTAAAAAAAGAAAATGTGCTTGTGGGAAATATTAGGATTTATTTATAAAAAGTAACTAATTTATGA